>JABWIB010004439.1:23204-39897 GCA_016617825.1 Platyplectrum ornatum
ATGGTCCCTGTCCAGACTACTCAATACTAAAGCAGAAGACTTAACCAGAAAAATGAAAAAATAAATTTTTTTTTAAACTGTAAACAAACGATCCCAAAATATATACAGACTCTTGCACACTAGTTGACAAGACTTTTCAGTAATTTGAGATAAAAATTCAGTTGTATCACTATATAGTCTCTGTGGACAACTAAATTTAATGAACTCTAAATCAGATGCTTATGACTTATTAAACTGCGGAATGTAAGCTGATAGCCACCATAGCAACCAATCAGAATCTACCGACATTCTCTATATATGTAATAGGAATCTAAGAGCTAGGTTGAACTGGTTGCTATGAACAGCATCTTAGTATAAAGTCTGTATTTATTGAAGACGTCAGTACATGATAAACATGTAAACACAATAGTCGTAGTCAATGACCAACATCAGGCAGGTAGTAAAACATACATCTCACACAGTGCGAAGGGCCACCCGTGGGAGAGCACAGCAATTGTACAGCAAGGAAGGAGAGAAGAGAGAAGGAAACTAGAAAGATTGGAAAAAGAGGGGGTGGGAAAGGGAAGCAGTAGCATAAGGCATTTAGGCATCAGAGTGGATGCAGGTACGGGAGCCATGTGGCGGTGTAGACCTTGAACATATTGGTAGTCGAGAGGATCATTTCATCCATGGTGTGATAGAACTCCACCCGGCTAAGCCATTCAGAGAACATTGGGGGTGTGGGATGGATGGGGATCATTGCCCAGGAGGAAGTACTCCAGAGAGACGAGAGAGCCTGGAGGGAGAGTATCCAGAATTTGGGGTCAGTGGGAATGTCTGGGTTAACAACCCACCAAACAATGTTGAGGACCTGGTTCCAGAAGGGTGCAAGTGCAGTACAACTCCACCAGATATGAACTAGTGAGCCCACAGCAAGGAACATGGTGGAAGCAGGACAGTCCAACTGCCATCCAATCAGTCAGGTTCTTGGGGTACAAACAATGGGGGAAAGTAGGATTGTAGCATAGAGGGGCCATTGGGGAGCACTGGGAGGAGATAGCATCTTTCAGTCGGGAGCTGCGCCAGTGAGAGTAGAGGGAGCCAGGGCTGGAACCACAGAGGCGCCTTGGAGAAACTGTCTTCAATAGATTGCCACTGCTGAACGGTGGAGGCATATGTCCAGTCCAAGACTGCCGGAGGTGTATCTAGGGAGGGACACCAGGAGAATGTAAATTGTTGACCAAGGGTGGCTGCGTCTGTCTCACTAATATGGAAGCCCAGGGCCCAGTTAAGTTTAAAGTTAGACAAGGAGATGACACAGGCAACCTCCTCCAGGAGGGACTGGGGTGAGGAATGTGGAGAGATAATAAAGGATAGGACATTGTCCACATACAAAGCTTAGTCTCAACGCCCAGACATAGAGCCTGTGGATGGCAGTGTGGAAACAAATATTTTGTACCAATGCCTCAATGCACAATACAATTAAAAGAGGGCAGAGTGGCCAGCCCTGATGGGTGCCGTTACGGATTCGAAAATACTTGGACTGGTTCCATTAATCCATAGCTGCGCACTGGGAGAGGAGTGTCGCGCCATGACCCACTGGAGGAAGGGAGGACCCATATGATGCAGAACACCAAACATGAAGTCTCAGTTCTCCCTGTTAAACACCTTTTCACCATCTGTAGGCTCAGGGGATTAGAGGGATACAGTGGCAATTGGCTGGGCAGTAGGGGCTGCAGCCTCTTTCAGGATCAGAGGGAAATGCCTCCATGGATTAGGGGGAGAAAGGAGAGCACTCCGAGACAGTGTATAAAGCTCAAGGATGTGAAGTCATCCATAAATCACAATTTAGTGCTAGATCGAGACAGAAAAGGTAAAATATACATCCAACTAAACCACACAAATAATAGAACTGTGATTCAATTGTCTTTTGCCTATGTTTACTTAACAGTCAAGCACAGTGAATTTACATTTCTTCCCAAACATATGCCTAGTCTTTCAGTACAAAACATAAGCACCATTTCCATACCCTTGGTGATGTGTAGGCAAGGTTAAAATGTACTCCAGTTGTTTTATATAGCGGGGAAGGCTTAGCCATTATCATGATTATGGTATTACACAGAATTTATAATTGGTGTAGTCAATGTCATCAACTGTCATAAGTGTCATAAGTATTTAGGGCAACAGGAGAGGGGACAAGGGGAACAGTTGTGATGGGCCCCAAACTTCAAGGGGACCTCAACAGGGTATTTCAGGGAGCCAGGACACAGTTCATAGCAGTAAGAGGCAGGGCTGTGTCTTCTGCACTCTTGCACTGCTACAGGCATGGGGCCTGCAGTGGGTGGTGTACCAGATTTGTTGTTGGTTAAAAAAAAAAAAAAAATTTATAACGTGTATTAGTAACAATAAAGGATCAATTAAGCAACTTTATGAGAACCTCACAATACATCTAAAGATAATATTTCGTTTTATTTGCAGTTATATAATCTGATATTCAAGAAACAAACGGTCCCACACACAATTCTATGTCCTCCGATTTATTTTCAGGAACAGCCATAGAGTAGATTAAAATAGATTGGAAGACGAGGGCTAGAATACATTTCGTATTATGCAGCTCTGGCACACTCTAGTATGGGCCATGCATATATGTGCATATGGAAGGGAGAGCTCTGCTTCTGAACATACATCTAGACAGATGCCTTATAAATCACTTCACACACACATACCCCTGACTGTTCATGTATTTATTCCTTTAATCATTACACTCCTATTCATGCCAATATCTGCCATCCTTCATCTCTCTTCTACATGCCTCTCCAATTATAATTAACTGCTGTTAATTGTCACCAACCAGATACATTCATATTGAAATGAAAAAAACCCAAAAAAAATCATTAATATGCTACAATTAATAAAATAACACTAAGATAATCATCAAGGCCATCAAATCAAACACTTTTAAGGGCCTCAGTATACCAACCCGACTAATATAAAACTATGCATAGTAGATGAGCAAATAATAATTACTTCATTGGAAAACCATAGCCACTAGAGAGTGTTTATAAATGCAGATTACAAAGACCAGAATCCAGGTTAGGCACATACCCATATCATGAACTGTAGGTTACAATAAGGTCCAGCTGAATAGAAGCTCACCTCAATGGTATAGATGTCACAGTTTCAACAATTGAAGAGCAACAAAGTTCATTATATATCATTATATGTTACATTTATTGCTTCATTGGAGAATCAACTGGAAATTGCTGGTGTTGACTAAGCGCAAGCTAATTGATTATTAAAAATGATGACTGCTCTAATATTCATACCATCTTAAAATGTAGCAGTAGACCCGTCCTGACTCCACCCAAGACCCACCTATTCCCATCTGCGATTGGGACAAAATAACATTTTTATTTAAAAAAAAAACTAAAAAAACTCACCGCCTACCAGTCCATTAACCCTAATAATTTCTTTGGTATATCTAGACTACTGAGATTTGATAAACATAAATGTTTTGTAAAGATAATTTGCTCTATGTAATTCTGCTGCCGATGTTTCCTACTTACACTTATGTTCTGGCAACCAGTCTCGGTTTGTGCAGCTGGCACTCATTAACAACCGGTTCCGAGAACCAATACCAAGAATAGGAAGTGGTTCTATAGATCCGGTGAGAATCTGCTGAATCCCACCACTGGTTCTAATGTATATTTTCCTCGGAAAAATGATATATTAAAAAAGCTGCAATCATATCTCTTCTGTTCTTTCTATGCTTCAAGCAATAGATGTTTAGTTCCTCTAATGCTTCTTTGTATGTTTTGTGATGCAGGACAGCGTAATTTAAGTTACCTTTTATTTCATTTTTGTGATGATTTCTTTTATGATTTGTCTATTTTTGCTAATTCATTCCCCTTTGCAAATCAAACATCTGCTTTATTTATCTCAATGCTTTCTTACATTGTTAATCTAGCTTTAATCTAGCTTTAATTTCTCTGCAGTTCCCAGTTGTTATAGTTCCCTCAAAGATATTTACTATAAGAAAGTTCATCCAAGAAATCAAAACACTCAAGCTGGCCATACACTATAAGATAAATCTTAAGCTGGGCATACACTATAAGATAAATTGTTCCAATCGAAAGATTTTTTTAGAGTGGGCAAAACCATGTTGAATTGCAGGGGAGTTACATTTAATTAGTTTAATGTTAGTGTTTGCGTGCAGGGAGAATACTTTATTTTTTTATTTTGCACACAGATACTGACCAGCGTTACTGTTTTGCCCACTCTTGAAAATTCTTTCGATTGGAACAATTTATCTTATAGTGTATGGCCATCTTTAAATATGACTATTGGATGACAAATTAACCAATTTCTTTTTTTAAGGAATTGGAAGCCGCCACAAGCTGGGCATACACTATAAGATAAATTGTTCCAATCGAAAGAATTTTCAAGAGTGGGCAAAACCATGTTGAATTGCAGAGGAGGTAAAATGAATTAATTGCAATCAGTATTACAGGTGAGAGATGATGTTTCCAGCACAAGTCTAATAACAGTGTAACAGTAACACTGGTCAGTATATGTGTGCAAAATGCAGAAATAAAGTATTCTCCCTGCATGCAAACACTGACATTAATTTTGGTTTTACCCGCTCTTGAAAAATCTTTTGATTGGAACAATTTATCTTATAGTAAATGCCCAGCAATACACTGTACAATGATTGTATGACAATGATCAAAACCAATTTGAGATCACATTCCCTAGCATAAAATTAAACTGTAAGGTTGAATCGGATTGGTTGCTATGGGCAACATTCTCTAAGGCACGCCTGTCAGCTGCTCGGACAGTCAGCGTGATGTAATGACGTCAACTTCACCCAGAACATCCGCTCATCCTGACGGCAGCCCTGCTCTCACATTTTAAGGGACCAAAAGTAATGGGACAAGCTAAACAATCTAAATTTAACTTCAACTTTTTAATACTTTGTTGCAAATCCTTGATAGTCAATTACAGTCTGAAGTCTGGAACGCATAGAGCCTCTGGGTTTAAACCCTGGTGATGCTCTACCTCTACTGCAAATGTCTTCAGTTCCTGCTTGTTCTTGGGGCATTTTCCCTTCAGTGTAATGCATGCTCAATTGGATTCAGGTCCGGTTATTGGCATTGCAAAGGTTTCCACTTTTTAGCCTTAAGAAACTCTTTATTTGCTTTTGCAGCATGCTTGGAGTCATGGTCCATCTGCATTGTGAAGCACCGTCCAATGAGTTCTGAAGCATTTGACTGAATGTGAGCAGAGCTCAAAACACGTCGGAACTCATCCTGCTGCTTTTGTCAGAAGTCACATCATCAAAAAATACAAGGCAACCATTTCCATTGGCAGCAATACATGTCCACCATGACACTACCAGCACCAACTCTAATCTTCATGTTTTTGCTGCTCACCATTGCTCACCAATGGTTTACATCTTGTGGTGAACCCTCCATATATCTTTTTAAGTTGATTTGGCCACACCTAATGTTTTGCTATCTCTCTGTTGGGTTTGTTTTGATTTCTCAGTCTAGTGATGGCTTGCTTCACTGATAGTGACAGCTCTATGGATCTCATATGGAGAATTGACAGCAACAGATTACAAATGCAAATGTCACACCTAGAATGTACTCCAGGCATTTTACCTGCTTAATTGATGATAAAATAATGATCTGTCCATGAAATAGAAAGATTCCCTCTGTGAGGGCTCTACCAAGGTCGCTTCGGCTCGCAGCGAACCTGGCAACATCGTTTAGAATATTTAAAAAATCTTACCTCGCACGTGAACTCTGCAATCTCACCGCTTTGTAAATATATCACTATGTGTGCCAAGTTTAAATTGTTGTCAACCTCTAAGTAATCATGAGCTATTTATGATTGTGAACCTCCCTACAGGTATAGATCAGGCTTTCTCAATGGTGAGGCCGCTCGTGCATGTGTGAACGTCTACCTTCACATTGCTCTTCATTTGGACACCTGTTTGCAACAGAGTACTAGGACTGTTCCATAAAAGCAAATCTCTGGTACTTCATAGCTGATAGGGCAGGAAAACCACCAAGCCCAAGTGTTAGAGCTAAAGGGCGGTGCGTGACACTGCAAAATATAACATAGTGCCCATAAAAGGAGACTCTATCCTACAGAAGGACAACAGCGGTGAGATAACTCTGCACGTGTTTTCAGAGACACGCTAACCAACATAGCAGAATTATATATACAATTTTTCTCATATTTTTTACCAACTATATCCGCAAATAAAAATCCCAATCTCTATTTATACGCAGTGTTATTGTTTGACATGGTTAGACTGGTTTAATTATCTTTGTATGAATAGTGTACTGAAATTACGTTTGGAATGGCCCTTGCTATTTAATAATGTTGATTAAGTGTTTTACTAATGAAAATAAACTGTTTTTCTTTTTTCATAAATCATACTTTTTAGAGTAATTTAACTTATTTTAACAATTTAAAAATACATTCACAGGGCGAATCAGTTATTTTGTATTTGTGTTACATTTATTCCAGGGTGGCAGAAACGGGCTCTGATTAGTAGCACTGTGCAGTGTTTTACTGAAAATACTGGGTGTTCAAATTAATACGTGAATAGTAAATAACCTTTTACTTAATTTAAGGGTATTTACATCAAATCGGGTGAATGGTGTAGGAATTACAACTTTTCTATATGTGCCTCCCACTTTTTAAGGGACCAAAATTAATGGGACTATCGGCTCAAAAGCTATGTCTTGAAATAAAAGGACTAATGCTAGATAGAGGCTTTACAGGCCTTCTTAATGTTGCTAAAAAAATATACATGGCAGGGTCTCAAGTACATTTGCCAGACAGTTTGGGGAATCATAAGGAAAACAACTACAAAGAGATAGAGAACAATCCCTTAAAATCTCACAAGACTATGGGGTGTAAATATACATGTCCACTTCTTTGACTCACACCTAAATTTCTTCACAACCAACCTTGAGGGGAGTCAGTGATGAGCATGGCGTACAGTTCCACCGATACAGTGTTGTTAATAAACCTAATGCTGTAAACCTAGATTGGGTCACCCTCAAAATTCTTATGTGATAGAAGGGGGAAGGGGTTTCTGAAAGCTATATATCACACTACATAAGAGAGGGGCACATAGGGAGCATAGTACATTCTATGGGCACTCATGTTTTTGCATCTTTATTGCATAATCCTGTGAATTTACTAAATCTTATGAAGAGGTGTATAATGCAGAGTGGCAAAATAAATATTTTTTAAAAGTACACAATATGAGGGGGTCATATGTGAATAATATTTTCACCTTAACCATTTGTTCTGATTTTCCTGGGTGAATCCTTAGATATGGGTGTAAATCATACATACATGGGCACATCATTAGCCTCAGAACACACTTTTAAATACATTTACTCATTTTTCCAATTACATCATCTTTGGATAACTACATACATCTGAAACCTTTTAATTAAAACATATCACATATAAATCAATAAAAATTTACTGAATCATAAGAAAAACCATATCAATATACCTTCCCAATTTACAGTCGTAATCACTAAAAGTTCTCATTACGGAATGTTGTATGCTGGCACCTATATTTGTTGCACTGGACAGTGTGGGTTTTGAAATGTGTAATGCATTAAGACACAACAGCAATGCTAAAAAGAGAAAAGCAATGCTAAAACTGACCATAAAAACTCTGGTATTGCACGTAGATCTCCATTCATAAACAGTACAGAAAAGCAGCTATAACCCACAAAAACTACAAAAGGGAACACACATAAAATAGATTTTATCTGAAATAATGATTTATGGTTATGCTCTGAAATGTCACATCCTGACATAAATAAAATTGTTTTCGGTTGAGCTGTGCAAGGCTTTGTGCACAATGCTTCTTTTCAGTGACCTCTAAGCACTCAAAGCGCAGTGTAGAGAGCATGGAGATGCAGACCCGCACTGCTGCAGTGGACAGAGCTCCACCTGTAGCAGCAGTGGATATTGGATGCTGGATATTGGCTGTATCCTGTGGTACTACTGCACAAATGACGGGAGGCCATTCCTCACTAACATGAACACATTCAGTTTGTGATCTGGAAGTAAGAGCAAGGCCTAAATTTACTAAACTACAAGACTGAAAGTGGGGATGTTGCCCATAGCAACCAGTCAGATTCAAGCTCTTAGTTTCATTTAACATGAGAGGATGAGAGCTTTTATCTGATTGGTTTCTATGGGCAACATCCCCACTTTTCCAATATCATAGTTTAGTAAATTTAGAAACAGATGTTTAGGGGGGGGACCACTGTTTAGCAATTCTGTACACTAACATTCCCTTAACTTTCACTGCATTTAATATGAGTGCTTGTCATTGCAATGTACCATCATTTGATGTCTAGCATAAATGTCTTCTATGTAGGCAAATATAGGAATTTATTGCACATTTTGTCCAACATGAAATGTTATTGAAACTTACAGTTTATTTTGCTAGGAAAAAATATACTCTTTTCATTAACGTTGACATTTTCATAAAAAAAATATAGATTTGCATAGCTGTAAGCTAATAACAAATGCTAGACACAGTGGAAAGAAGACTTGTCTTTCAAGAGTTTACAAAGAAGAAAAGGTATAAAAATTACATATTTAGTCTGAAGACTCTTTCTCTTTCGCTTACCTGACGTCTATATCTTTGCCTTCTATGTCAGAGGCTCACAGACTTTCCCTAGACGCTGACATCACTATGAATGAGGTAGCGCAGGCTATTAAATCTCTTTAAAATCTTTTCTTATTTTAATTATATCTTGGATGGGTGCTCCTTTACTGACGCTACAACTCTTTATGTGCAAACTATAGACTAATTTTATTGCTAAACGTAGACCATAATATTTTTGCTAAGATCCTTTCTCTGAGTCGGAGTCCACTCTTGCCTTCCTAGATTCACCCCGATCACACAGGGTTTGTCTTGGGTCGTCAGGTACTGGACAACACGCGAACAGTGGTGGATCTTATTCACTCTGTTAACTCCGGCCCTCCTCATGGTGCTTGACACAGAGAAGGCTTTCAATCGTGTTTTTTGGCCCTTTCTGCACAGTGTCCTTGGGGTATGGGGTTCTCTGGACGTTTTCTTCAAGGTATTTTAGCGTTATACCGTATACCGGTCTCCATCGGCTACGGTTACTGTTAATGGTATAGTCTCCCCTCCTTTTCCTATCCGTAAAGGAACTCTGAAAGGCTGCCCTCTACTGCCCCCACTCTTGTTATTGACCCGCTTCTCATTCGCATCCGTTCCAACTCTAGCATACACGCAATAGGCAATGGAGTCTGCTCCCATAAAATTGCTATTTATGCAGACGACGTACTACTAACATTGAATAACCCCTCTCCTCACTTCCTGCTGTGCTTCACGAAATTACTACCTTTTATTCTGGGTATAAAATTAATCCCTTCAAAATGGAAGTTCTTGGTTTTTACCAAACACCTCACAGACGCTCTTCATTCTTCTCTTCCCATTTCTCACATTTCCCTTCCCCCTACTTTTCCTTTTTTCCCCTTCCATTCTTTTCCTTTTTTCAAAATGATCATTAGCATAGTTTTAAAATATAGTAAATTATAAGTCATTCTATTCTGTGCAAAGTTTGTAACCTATTACATGGATGTCAATGTGATAAAATACATTTATCGCTACAGACTGTGAGTGTCTATTGGTAGAGTATTTATGGTATGAGGAAGAAACAGCATTCTTTGACCTTTTCAGTCTGACCACTAATCAAAATTAGTCCATTAATGGAGACTAAGGAGCAAGACTTGAAATGGGTAGGAATTTCCATACAGAGAGGTATTTTTACTGAGACCGCAAAATGTTCACCAAAATATTAACTGTACTTATGCAGGTACTGGGATATTGCAATTCATCTCTTCAAGCTGTGATTGCTCCACACAGGTCCTTACATATCTCTCACATTTGACAGGTACACTTTGATGCCTCAAATGTTCTCACACCACTGTAGCTTATAATATCAAATCCTAGCATCAATTATTTTGGTTCAGTCAGACCCAAAATCCCCATAAAGCTCTGAACAAAACTTATATCCCCTTATATTATACATTCCTACTTACACATAATGGTCTGGATCCAAACTTACATACTATTGAACTTACAAGTGTAAAATTACAATGGGCAAAACCATGTTAAATGGCAGGTAAATTTAATTAGTTGCAAACAGTATTAGTGTTGAGAGAAGTCTTTTAGTCTGATAAAAGTGTAATGCTGGGTACACATCAGAAAGACCATCTTTCCAATCAACAGATAAATGACCCTCACAGCAGAAACCTGTTACATGTGACCTCAACAAAATGCATGTTCTGTGAGTACACACTGAACTAATTTCTGCTGTGAGGGTCATTTATCTGTTGATTGGAAAGATGATCTTTCTGATGTGTACCCAGCTTTACAGTAACGCTGGTAAGTATCTGTTTAAAAAAATGCAAAAATAAAGTATTCTCCCTGCCTGCAATTCAACATGGTTTTGCCCACCCTTAACGTTATGCTTGTATGTTCAATAGTACATACGTCTGGATCCAGAGCAATACGATTTTATCGAGGAATGATCTTATGGTGGTTAACAGGTAACTGAAGATTCCACCATGTTTGTGTTGGCAATAAATGAAGACATGCCTATTAGAAGAAGAACGCCATGAAGCAAACTACAGTAACCCCCCTTTCTGGATACAGTATATACTTTTAATGTGCCAGGTATGGCTATGGTTATTTCTCTTGAGAAACATAGGTCAGATTCAGAGATTCTATCAATGACATTTGCTAAAATGTGCTCCAAAAAATACAAATGAATAGGAGAGAACAGGAATAACTGTGAGCTTGTAAATCAAAAGAGGCAATTTGGTTAGAAGACAGGTAAATCAACCATGTTGGGTGAATTGTGGCAGTAAGCCAGTAATGAGGTGAGAAAGGGAGTCAAAATATATGAAATAAACCATTTTTTTATTTAATGTAAACAGCTTACATATTTTTCAATTCATGCAGTTAATCAAAACTATATATATATATAAATATAAAATGGCTATAAACTGAAGATATTGAGGAAAGATAAGCGCTCCCCAAATATCTAACATGATTAAAAATAAATGAATAAATAGCTAATTATTAACAATAGGCAGAACTTATCAAATGTAGTAATATAATACAATAATGACAGTCCATTAATAGAAATGAAAGTTCAAGATCACGTTGGAGTGCTGGGGGAGTGGTGCTTTATGCCTGATAGACTCTGTTAGGTGGGAGTATGGTGTCCAGTGAAAGTAAGTTGTAAGCAAGACCAAGTTGTGACTGTGACACGTTAGTTTCATATCCTTTGCTTCACACTCCATTAATTTTGTATATGTATTATATTGTTATTTATTATGATGAATTTTTTATACATGGAAACTTCAGTTTTTACTCCCACCTAATAGTCTATTAAAGCAACTTGGAACATCACCCTGCAATTAACGTTACCCTGGATTAGAGATTTCACCTTATATTGAACTTTCATTTGTATAATTGGACTCCCTTTTATTATTGTATTATATTATGTTTGATTTGTATTCTACTTATTGATAATATTTAGATATGTATTCATTTATTTTTATTTGTGTTATATATTTAGGGATATTCCATAAGATCTTCATTTTATAAAATATTGCTTTTTTACTAGTGTTCCTTTTGATTAATGAAGACAGTTATTAGCCAACTACTTTCTAATTATATTTCAATTTCGCTGACTGTAGCTTCCACAGAAATGTGACTTTTATACACATCCCAACATCCAGTGTTTATGGCCAACTCTATCAGTCGCTCAGCAGGAGGAAATTACCTTTGTAGCCACAAAGATAACATAACTTGAAAATCCATAAAATAAAAATTTTCTTTATATGCATAATACTCAATGATGATGTAGACAGTAACATATGCAATGCAAAGAAATATACTAGTGTTTTCTATTTTGAGTGTAAGTTTCAGGGAAAGATTAAGGTTTGTGGAGGGTGTCCTGGACAAGTAAAATCTGGTAGTCTATTCTCACCTCACTGTCTTCTTTTCTTCACACAATCATCTGGAGCCTCTTCATTTTGGTTTTTGTTCCCAACACTTTAACGAAACTTCATTGACCAGGGTGATTTTTTATTTAATCACTTCTAAATCCAAAGGTCACTACTTTCTCTTAATTTCCTGGATCTTTCTGCTACTTTTGAGTGTTAACCACTCACTCCTCACTCAAAGATTACAATTACTAGGTATTCAGGGTACAACTCTCCTGTTTGAAATACTATTTATGTAAATGTTCTTCCAGTGTTCACTTCTCTGGATCCACCTCCTTTGCTCTTCACCATCTGTTGGAGTACCACAAGACTCATTGCTACATACATACACGCACATACATACATACATACATACATATGCACATATGCACATACATACATACACACACACACACACATTCATACATACATGCGGGTAAACAGATAGAAATGTTATTTTTAATATAATTGGGGGGGGGTGACCTTTTGCACCTGGGCCCATGAACCTTTAACTTCGCCCCTGGTGTCAAAATATGTTTTTTCCTTTTTTACTATTAAGCCTCATGGCTAGGAGGGAACTATGGCCAATAGTGTACCCAAAATATCATCACTTTTCTTTGGAAGGATGCAAGATATTATCATACAAAACTCCAATGAATGAATAACTTCCTAAATTCTAAAGGAGCATATAGGAATTGCCAGACTCTGGGTGAAGCTTTGTTCGATGTCAGATTTAAGGGGCCTGTCTAGCCTTGGGGCAACGTAGGTGTAAAAACCATGAGCAGTTTTCCACTTCTTTGCACATGATCTTTTAAAATGTGTATTACTGTGGAAAAACTAGAAACATAGAAAGTGTCGGCAGATAAGAGCCACATGGCCCATCCAGTCTGCCCCATTGTGTATTTAAAACTATATCAAGCTAACTTTATTCTCTATTTTGTTTCAGTCTCAGAATACCCTTATATTTATCCCAAGCATGCTTACGCTGTTCTGCAGTATTAGCCTCCGACACTTCTGATGGTAGGCTATTCTTTTACTGACTTATATTGGAACCCCAGAAATTTTGTGCCGAGTCTTAAGGTGCCCATACACGTACCGATAAATCGTTCCAATTCTGCGATATTAGACGATCGTTACGATAAATCGTTCATGTGTGTGGTACCGATGTGTAAAAGCGAATCGGAAACATCGTTACGAAAGCACAATCGAACGACAGTTTCGTCTTTTGACACGCTAGTTTTGTAATCGTTAATAACGCGAGTAATCATTCCGTGTATGGGAACCTTAAGTCTCCCTCAAATCCGTCCACACCTGAGGGCGGCAGCTCGGCAGGGCAAAAACAGAAATGATTATATTTAAAAAATGGTGCAAAAAAAAAAACGCCATAATTCCATACCGGGAGAGCGGACGGCACCACTCTGCCGCCCTCCTCAGTGGTTTTGTAGTGGTGTGAAGCCATCACGTTGTGGTGGTACGTGACATGATGACATCACGCCGCATGTCATTCAACTGCAGGGGGCGCAGTGCTAGGTCTGCCTAGGGTGCCCGCAGACCTAGCGCCGGCCCTGCTCCCACAGATACACTCAGGTACACCTAGCCCATGCTTTCCAGCAGACACTGTAAAGTGCAGACCACTAGGGAAAAAAATTGTAGCGTGTCTTGGATTGTGCAATTTATTTCACCAAGAGAGCCTTTTAAAGAGTAAATTGAATTATTTTCTTCAGTCTTCTATAACTTCACTTTTAAATGTATATTATAGTATTTATATTGCTAATGGTAAAACATTTGATTTTTAAGTGTAACTATTTCACTAATATCAAGGATCCGTGATTGGTAACAGATGAATCTAAGATCTGCATACCTTGCCAAAATACCCCCTATTCCTTCTAACCACTTACTCAATGCCTTATTCTTCACTATACACATCTCTTAGCATCAAAGCAGAAACACCTTCTCAAAGAAAACTGGACTATTCATTTAGCATTAGCATACAAAACAGTGATGCTGTGAAGGGTAGCCAGCATCACATCCCTCTTTCCCCTGTAGGAATATAACCAGTGGGTTTTTTTGGATTAGTAGCTCACCTACCACCAATCACGATAACTGAAACAGTCTTCTCCATATGCATCATACTGCAGTACAGTAACCTCTTCTATTCACTGATCTTGACTTGGATCTTTAGGAGAACCTTGTTAGACAAAGTTGTCATCTATTTTTGGGACAACTTAAATTCCGTATGTAAACTGACATCTATCATTAAATCTTTGGGTTATATCTGGATAGAAGAAACATGTGAAATACTAATTTTATATTGCAACTCTACATATATATATATCCCTGTTCTTTCTGACGATGAGCTCACTCTCCTTGTCATTTTCTTGAGAGACAACATGTCATTGAGATTCAAAAATATCCAATTGAAGATCATCTCTTTAGCTTTCTTCTTTTGCACCATCTATTACCCCTGCCCAGAGGTTCAAAAGCAAGACCATTAAAGGTGATATGAGGTGCCCACATGCTGTCTGGGCCAGGGGATACTCATATGTTGCCTTAGACCCCCTCTGTCTGATTATATCTTGAGGCCATCTATCAGCGTACATGTTAATTAAACCTGAATTCTCAATCAGTGAGTCAATGAAACATACATTGGCATTACAGGGTAAAATCCTATGCAGCTATTAAAGCTCCATCCAGCTCGACCCTTTACAAAGAGCAAACATTACACATCCGTACTTAAGTATGCATAAATTATTTGGGAGTCATATGCCAGCTGCATGCAGGAGGGGTAGTTTACCTTTAATATGTAGATCCCTGTAGCTAGTCATTCCTTAATAGATATATTACTTGTCTGTCATATTGGGTTGAGTACAGTACTTTACTGCAGAATCTTACATGGCTGAAAATAAAACAGAGCAAGTAAAAAAGCAATCGCAGGATCAATTGTAGGCAGGCAATGCATGGAATAGGTACAGGGAGCGTGGTAAAGAGGAGGGCACAATTTGCACTTGGACCTCTAGTTATGTGATAACACTTATCTATTCGAACAAGCGCAATCCAGCACAAAAAATGCTGCCTGGTTATATAAGAAATGATAGCAGAGAAGCATCAAAGGCTGAGGAATGTGGCTTTATATAGTTATACAATGCAATGACTGCTGTTTGCATATAATGTATATATTTATACATTGAAGCTCTGCACACACTTAAACATATAACAATAGTTGGTCTGCTGGATTAGAAAACATGGTTCAGGCAATAAAATAATCATTTCGGTGTTGATTCTTGTTTGAACTACTAATATTCAATAGGTAATATAGCAACAGAGCATTACTTTTATAAGGTCATTAGCCGTGTGTACAGTATGTCCAGCAGAAAGGACTGTCCTAGGGAGACAGCGCAGCATTTTATTGGGTTACTTATGTAATATGCATGCCCTCAATGAGGCTAACAATGATGTTTGGTGTAGATATTAGAAACATACCCATTATAAACATATATATACATACATATATTTCTGGTTTTAGGTAACAGTAAGGCACATTTTGCTCCTGTGTTGATGCAATATATATATATATATATATATATATATATGTATTAGTGAGGGGGAAAAGAAGAATAGAAGAATGTAGTAAGATAAGGATTGATAGTAACACAGTGCTGCTGTCTTCCATAAGATGAGAATGAGCAGCAGTCACAGGCAGGGGGTAATGGCATGTGAAGTGCAGTTACTTGGCTTAGGTAGGTCCTCACAATGTCTTCTTTGTGTGCTGTCTCCTTCCCTCCATCTCTCCATGCCCCCTCCTCTTTCATTCTGCCTTTCCCCTGTTGCCTGCATTTCTCCCAGTCACACACTCTTTCCACAGCTCTCTTCCCCCCTTTCTTCTCCATCTTCATCTGTCACTGTACTGTACACCATTCTCTACCTGACTTCTACCGCATGTCACATTTGCCGTCTCTCTGGGTGAAATTCCCTCACTCAGCGGTCTCTTCATGTGCTATTCCCTCTCTGCTGTCTCTGCAGGTGACATTCCCTGTCTCAGCTCTCCCCACACGTGACATTCTGTGCTGTCTCTGTTTGACATTCACTCTCTCTCTCTCTCTCTCTCTGCCGTCTCTTCCCCGCATCCTTGTGTCTGTTTCCCGGCTGTCTCTTTCCTTCACATGCCCTAAGTATGTTGTCTCTGGCATTCGCTCTGTGTGTCATTCCCGCTGCTTGTCCGCTCTCCAGTGTGCCCGCATGCAGCTCACCTGTGCCACTCGCCCATTGACGGTCCCCTTGCTCTGTTTCCTGGTGGTCATCTACTGGTGACAGTCTCTCGGTGACAGTCACTCCGTATGCTGCCCCTTCGAGTTGCATCTGCCCCCGGGTGTCCCATCGCCCGCAGACATGCCTTTTCACCCGGTAACGGCGGCGTTAATGTACCGCGGGGTCTACACTATCCCCGAATTACTGAGAGAGCACTCACCTACCCAGCTTCCCGAAGACGAGATAGAGGGTAAGTGAACGTCTGGAGAACGGGGTTATGGCCGCTAAGTGAGCTGTGTATAAGCTGCATTTACCCAGAGGGGAAGGAAGGTCCAACAGGTGAGTGTAATATAGAGGTGACAGGAGTGTTATTATATGTAATATAGAG
>JABWIB010004440.1:0-10228 GCA_016617825.1 Platyplectrum ornatum
TATATATATATATATATATATATATATATATATATATATAAAAATAGAGAAATGGGGGTCTAGTGATATCATGTGAAGGGAGGCACTAATTTTGTCAGTCCTGGGCCCCACTATTTCTGAGTCAGTCCTGGGTCCGCCATGGAGCAATTTACATCAAACTTGGTACAATCCGAAAAAAAATACTGTGGGGTAAGACCCCCCTTGGGAATGTAGTGTCTTGTATAAATAATTGATCATGAGAAATATTAGTATTGAATTCAGTTTTCAGGGTCACAGAGATGTATAGTGGCTGATGCCATTTAATTTATATTTCATCTCAGCATGATGGGATGAGAAGGGGGTAAAAATAAAAATGTCCAAAATGACCAACATTAGTGTAAAATCCATAGCTTAGGGGCCGCTAAGCTGATTAATGATAGTCCAAATTACATTAAATACCAAGATTAGCTGCTGACGTGTTTGTTTGTTAATTTTCTGTATGTTTACACTCAAAATTCAATAAATATGACTTGATTTAAAAAAAAAAAAATACCAAGATTAGCACCCTTAGAGTGGGGGTGACATAAAAATAATCAAACACAATCAATATTACTATAGAATCAATATTTTTGGGGGTCGTTGAGATGAATAGTGGCACTCCTGACGCCATTTAAGTTCAGCTGCCATCAGCATGGTGGGATTTAAAGGGGGGGGGGTGGATAAAATGTTCAAAATGTCCTAAATGATTGTGTTAGGGTCCCTGTTGGATTTCCTGCTGTTGTACGATGGACAGAATTGTGTGCATAGAATATATAAGATCAATCCGATAGTTGGAGTTAAACACAGCAAGTATGACAGGGTGACTTACCTGTCCTGTCACTACATACACTACTAATCACACAGAGCA
Source organism: Platyplectrum ornatum (assembly GCA_016617825.1). NCBI lineage: Eukaryota > Metazoa > Chordata > Amphibia > Anura > Limnodynastidae > Platyplectrum > Platyplectrum ornatum. The sequence goes on from JABWIB010004440.1 coordinate 887, forward strand.
CAGGGTGACTTACCTGTCCTGTCACTACATATACTACTAATCACACAGCAGAACACACGGTGACTTACCTGCCCTGGTCAGTGATAGCAGCAGTAGGTAGATGATATATGGAGGTGTCATGGTGGTGTGGGGCCCGGGACCGGTAATATCACCCTCCACCCTGATCTGTAATGTCTGCCCTAAAAGACTTTGAGCAGAAATTCTTTACTTTCACTTTCCCATAGACAGATTATATTTCCTGTACACAGGGGGAGGGGGAGACACACAGATCACTACACACTGACACACACTCTGCATATAGCACACATCACTACACACACATACTCTTTATATATAGCACACATCACTACACCAATACACACACTGTATATATTACACACAGCACTACACACAACACTACACACTGACATACACTATACCAACATGCACACACTGTATATTTATCACACAGCACTAGGTAGGTGCCGTTTTGGTGCACATGCTACCNGGGTAGACCTGGCAAATGACCCTTCTTTTTGCCCGGGTATTTATTTTTGTAGCGTTCAGATTACCATCAACTACCCTGGTATTTCATGCTACCCAGAAATTTTGTGAAATATCTGAGTTGGTGGTAATCTTGAACGTGGTATTACACACTGACACACACAGACACTCAATATATGCACACATCACTATACACCAATACACAAAGGACTACACACACAACATTACACACTGACACATCACACACTGTGTATATTACACACGGCATTACACAGTGACACATCACTTTCCTCCAGATTTCCTTGTATTCTCCCTGTCTGGATGCAGTACATAGTTTTCAGATATAGTTAGTTCCTCTATATCACATCTCTTGGACCATATAACCAACCAGTCCTTACACCCCTTTGGTACAGAATCTTGATGGTGCTATGACAATCTCCCTGATATGCATTTGCAAAAGTAGGCAGCCCTGATATATACCCCTCCTCTCCTATCTGTCTATAGAGCAGAGCATAGAGGTGTGTTCCACTGAGCACTGGAGCCCTGTAGTGGTTGCGTGCAGTAAGGAAGACTTTCTGATTTAATATAGTAATGTTATGCTTCCTATTTTGTAATTATGCCCATGTTGCTCTTCGCCTATAACTTTTGCTCATGCATTTTTTATTTTTGCTTTTTCCTTAACAAAATAGATTGTATCAAGCCCTCACTAGTCTGGTTGTGTATATACAATCTTAATGATATTTCCAATGCTCCAGAATTTCCAGGGGATAAATAACATTTCCTGTACTTCCAGGTAGAGATGAACTAGTCTCCTAACTTTTAGTCTCCATGGGGTATACTAAACAGTGAGATTGCAAAGTGGGGATGTTGCCCATAGCAACCAATCAGCTCTCAGTTTCATTTCACATATTTGAAAATGTGATATCAAATCTGATTGGTTGCTATGGGCAACATCCCCACTTTTCAGTCTCACCACTTAATAAATTTAGGCCCATGTCTCCTAACTTTTATATTGTATTTTACTAACCGCATATTTACTAATCAGATTCTTGCGTCCATGATGTGTGTCAGTGCTAGAGTGTATGTAATAAAGTACAGCCAGCGTATGCAATGACGTCCAGCGGCCAGCCTATGTAATGACATATAGCCCGCCAGTGTATGTAATGAAGTACAGACGGCCAGTCTATACAATGACCTCCAGCCAGCCAGTCCAACGGCTAGCCTATGTAATGAAGTACAGCCGGTCAGTGTATGTAATAATTTCAGAAGACCTGCACTGGGGAAGGTTACTGTTACGCCCACTGTTTTTTGTACTCCAAGTATTATATCATTTCAGCCCTGAAGTTGGTTCTCATAGTCCAGCTTTAATTCATCTGATTAGATGTTGCATATAGTACATAAAATACTGCATGATTTATATTGAAAGAGGAGATAAAAAGATGTTCTTATTAATAGGGGGAATCACAGTGTACTCAATACATTTCCTAATAAACTATAAATAATATTTCCAAATAAACTTTATTACTACCGGTATATAGATTAAAACTAGAAAACTATTTAGAAATAGATGAAGAGTAGAAAATAAAAGAATATGAAATATTCTCAATCCCTGCTACATATTAGGCACCGTGCATCACTATCATATCTCTGATGTACATATAGTAATCAATATTCATTAAAAGGACTTTGTTTAAGTGTTCGTTGTTCCAGATAGTATACATTGAAGTTTTGCCTCCTCATCTATATGTATATATAATATATTACTGTATTGGCTATTTGAGGAATAGTATGGTGTAGTTCATTTGCATATGTACTATACATTTATTCAGAAAGTGCAATTGATTCGTTCATTTCAGCAGTATAGCTGCTCCTATGATTTCCCATAACAGATTGTTATACCTTAGTCCCCTTTCCACCGACATAAAAAAAACCTGGGGTTAATCACATGAGAGTGCATAGAACCCAGGTGACCCATGCAGGGTTTTTATTTGGATTTTTCCCAGGTCCCGGAAACAGCAGCTACCCAGTCTTCCCTTTAAAACATACAATAGTGGCAGTATGTTACAATAGCAGTATGTGCTGGAGCTTCTGTATGAATGAGTATAGTAGTAATGAGTATAGGCTACGGTGCGGTATGAATAGTATACTGAATGCCAGCATGACACTACTATACTAATTCATATAGTAGCGTCAGTAGTGCAACATGCCGGTGCTACAATATGAATGGAGTAGAGTATTGTCACCTACACTACTACAGCATAGCTTACAATACTCATTATACAGTGGAATTTACCCAGTTTTTGGTGGAAAAGAGGTGTTAGTTGTGGCCTGACTGCTATTGTGACTATTTCTTAAAGGCTTATGATCTTACAAGCTATGCACATAGTTCAGCCCATGTACAGCACCACACTATCTAACCCTAGAAGAAATCCTCACTCTATAGATAAATGCTGCACTCCTCCCGCGGCTGTATAAGCGATATAAGGGACGTCAGGTCCTGGAAAACATGTGGGTGGTTTTGTCTCAGGCGTTATTCAAGCACCACATAAATAATTAATCTATGCCTCTAATAGGCTTCACAGTGGTCCAGGATGAGCCAAAATGTATAGATCATTTTAGTGCCGAGCATGGAGGACTGCAATGCTGAAGCGCGTGCCCGAAAATCCATATTATGTTGATACCAGTAGTTTTCCCCCTTAGCATTTTTTTGTCTTATAGTTTCCCTAATTTTTAATAACCCCTGATCCTAATGAATATGTGAATATAAGATTCCACTCCCCCTTTGCTATAATAGTCACATGATATGAAGTCTTTACTGTGGTTACTCCTATAGTATACACTTATTCATTATGTTTAGTTTCTGTATTTTTTGATCATGCTGGGCCATACCTCATTGATTAGAATGAATAATAGCAATGAATCAGCCAGGCCTGTTATTACCCAGTAATGTTTATGTACAATGTAATATACTGGAACCACATAAAATGATGAATAAATATGTGTTCTATTGTACATCTCCGGCCACTTCGTAGCTTCCAAGGGTCCAGAGATGTCTCTGCCCTCCTGTCTATACTCACAGTGGACAGTACAGGTGTAGAAGAGCTAGAAAGGGTGCAGGTGGTTACCTTGCGGCCCCTTCTTCCCCTCCGGGCCCCATAGCACATCCACCAGTATAGAAGATGCAGTAGAAACAGGGAGCGGACGGGATACAGGAGCCGATAACCTGGACCTTCTGTGACATTTCCTATAAACTATACACAGAACAGAGTCTGACTTTATTCATAGGGAAGCCCAGGCACAATATACGCAGGGACAGAGAAAAGTCTTGGATGGCAGGAGGCTTCGGACAAGGAACAGTTTCTGAACCTTCAGTAGTCTTCAGTTTCAGTTTCGGACCTTTGCGTCAGTTCTTGGACACATTGGTGACCAGCAGTCTATCGGTTAAAGGTTTATGGGGCAGCTCATCATGGAGTCTGCTGACTGTGTGGCACTGCAGCTTCTGCCATGTGTCCTGGGGGCAGAGGGTTTCCTACGTCTGGAGATGACAGATGGGCGACCTGCTCCCCGGCTGAAAAAAGCGAAAAGAAGAGAAATGTAACTGATGGATACTGGGTCAGACACGTGCTGGGGATGCACAGGGGGAGAGATCAGACGTGCTGGAGCTTCACAGGGGGGGGAGAGAGAACAGACACATGCTGTAGATGCCGGGGGGGGGGGATGATCAGACGAGATGTTACCTGGCTGGAAAACTGAGCTGGTGTCGGTGACTGAGGGGGGTTCTGGCTGCTGCTGTTTCTTCTGTTCCATTTGCTGTACAACCTGCAATGGGAAAAGTATTGTTAGGTCACAGCCCATATCATACACTAAGACCTGGACCTCTCTCACGTGGCCTCACCTGCTGCAGCTCCTGTTTCTGGGCCTGGATGAAGTCGTGCTGTTTCTGCAGCTCTTCCTGCTGCCTGGCCAGTTCCTGCTTCTTCCTGCTCAGTTCCTCCTCTGTCTGGAAAATGTGTTTCTCGAATTCCAGAAGCTCCTCCTCGGTGTACAGCTGCTGATCATCCACAGTCTGGAAGACATTGAAACAGGAGTGGATGGGCTATACACCTCACAGGTAACCTCAGTAAAGGGCAGACCTGGAGACCAACCACCGTGCAAAACCTCTGTGTACGGGGTGGCCGTCACTGTTTTATAAAGCTCTGTATTGTGCGGGGGCTTTGTGATAGGCATAGAGCACCATTAGTGGGTGGCAACACACAGAGTGTTCTTGGTTCATTACCTCCCAGCCATCTGGCTCCAGGAATTCACGTTTTTCGGACGCTCTGAGGAACTCCTCCATGTTTATTAGACGATCCTTATTCACATCCACCTGGATACCGGACACAGAGCTACAAGTAAATGTGTGTGAACCAGCGAGAGTAACAGTGCTGATATAACAGATGAGACCACATTACACTGCAGAGTGTATCTGCCTTCCATGCAGTGTATAGGGGTGATGAGAGGACTACTTACCATCAAGGAACTCTTCTAACTGCATTACTATCACTAAGAGGAATGAATGGGTGACATCAATGTTATTCATGACTCACAGCGGGAGCCATGCAGTCAGTGTTAGTGAGATGAATAGAGCAGACATCATCCTTCATGACTCGCAGTGGTAGTAATGTAGTGAGAAGATCTTTTTAATGGTAAGTAAACTAAATCTGTAGCTTTCCCCAGTGAGAAGCACTCGCTATAGATCAATAAAATACTTTAGGTTTACTTATTATATTGGATTTCACTTTTTCCCTTTTTCACTCTATATAAAGATTTCCAAATCATCCTTAAAATAAAATAATATAAATTTTAACCCTAAAGGCAAAAAACCCCATAGCCCTGACATGACCCAGTCATCAAATGATCATTAAATGATTGGAGATGTTTTACCTCGTTCATGACATGCTCCCTCATGCGGAGCCTTTCCTCCTCCATCTCCACCATATCGTCCTCCTCGTTTTTTGGGTCATAAGCTTTCTCCAGCTACAAGAAAGGGCAGTAGATCAGTGGCATTGAGGATAGTACAACTGAGCAATGCTGTGCATAAACATATAGAAATCCTTAATCCTGCGCAATGCTCCCATATACCCTGCACAATGCTCCCGTCCCTTCATACACCATTTAATGAAAATCTGCTGCCCAATGATATTATGATGTGTGGCCGCTTTTGTTACCCACAATCCATAGCGGTGGGGGTATACAGCAGAATTTATCATTTTCTTACCTCTTTGGTAAACAGAGCTTCTAATTCCTGCTCATCAATGAAGCCGTCTCCATTAGTATCTGCAACGTGTTCAAGTTGACATGTTACATTGCAGGAAGCAGGAGAGTTACACAAATGGCTCACAATTTTTACAGAGGGTCAACACTGGTCACACTATTCATGGTGGAGAGACTAATATCATTATCCAGACCCCTTACTCTCATTACATTAAGATGGATTTCTGGAAAGAAAACAGGGCACTGTCGCCTCAATGGCTTAGATCCCCTCTAGTACTGTGCAGGCATTAACCAGTCCTGAACTACAGCAGAACTTCAGAGGTCCAGAGTACTTTCCTCACGTTCACCATATAATACTTATTATGGATTACTCACCGTGCAGCATAAAAAAAGTCTTTGGGTCAAAATCTGAGGGATCCAGTCCATCGGTCTCCTCCCAAACCTCCTTCAGCTGGTCCTTACTGCCCTGGAAGAGGGTAATATTACAATTGATAAATCACATGAGAAGATTAATCAGGCTGCTGGGCTCTAACTTCTGATCAGTAGGTGGCGATGTAGGAGATATCCAGAGGTTATATAGGGACATTAATAGGGGGTGATTGTTATGGTGGCTATAAGCATTGTAGAAAGTGGACCTGCTTTCTGGGGAAGGTGCAGCAATTTCATATCCACCATCTCAGACTCACAGGGTGGTTAATTTTTGGATGGTCCTTGTGTTTTTTCTTCAGCTCCTCGTAACGGGCCTCCTCCTCCTTCCTCTTCTCCTCGTCCAGTGTCTTTAAGTACTCTCGCCTCTCGTGTTCCTTCAGCATTTCGTAGCGTTTAAACTCGTCATGGCGCTCCTTGTCAAAATTCTCCAAATCGTTAGTGGCCTGTAGAGAATACGAAGCAACGCGCTATAACTGCCAGCAGAGGACGCCATGCATTGGGTAAACAAAAGGTAAATAAAAGCCCCATAATAAAGGTAATACATTATACAAGTTATAATTCTGTATGGAGGGTTCATTACTATGGACAAGGCTTCAACTATATGTGTATAATACATTATACAATGTTCAATATTGTGTACAGCAGCGCCACTCAATACACTTTATAGTAAAATAACCTAATAACAATGTCACCACAGAAAGAGACCTGTGTGGAATGCCAGCGGGCCTCCAATACAGCGTTACAACTTGTAACACTCACCGCTTTGATCAGCAAGTCCAAGTCTTTGGGTTCGAACGAGTCGGGGTTCATGTGGTTGAGGTGGTTGAACTGCTGAAGGAGTAACCGGCGGTCAATGCCGGCGCCTGCGGAGGAAATTACCAGAGACCATGATAAATAATGACAGAAGTGTTACTGGTGCTGATCTGAGAACACGCCACTATTTATTTACTACATGTGATTTATTTGAGGATCCGCCCAATGTCAGCATTAATATCACGTTGCTTATATCCCAACCTCTGTCCATCCACATAGTGGTAGATTAATGTAATATGGGGACCCGACTTAAATATCACTACTACCACAACCATCATTACTACTAAATAATAATAATAATATTCAGCGGTTCTCACCCTCTGGGGTGCTGAGCTTGGCCTTAATCAGCATTCGCAGTCGGGCCACCTCCTGACGCTTCAGCTCGTCCAACTTTGTCCGGATATGGTGTCCAACCAGATCCAGCTCCTTACTGATCTTCCCACTCTGATCCCGACACACAGAGAACAATCAGTCAGACAATACCAGTTACATAGAGGATAATCAGATGTTGTAATATAGGTATCAGTCTCTCGCACCTTGATGTCCTCAATGTCCGCAGCCTGGATCTTCTCTCTGAAATGCTGGTCCGTCTCCAGGACGTTCACCACCTCTCGCAGATACCGGTCATAGTAAAGTCCTGTGTCCTGTCACAGGATAGATACATGTTTATCTACACGGCATAAGTACATGGGACAAACCCCCCGAGCGGGCAGACATCCAACATATGCCAGGACGGTGTGTAAGCAACGCTATCCCTAGGGCCACAATGACACAACCTGGCCCAGAGGTCTGGGATTGAAATGCGGTTCTGCTGTGGACCTATACAGAACATCATTGATTCCTTCTCTAGATAATGTGTGAACTAGTGGCGAAATAATCCTGAATTATACTTACAGAAGACTGAGATTTTTGCTCCTCCGCATCCTCCAGTTTCACCTTCGTTTTATCGGTGTCTATAGGTACGCCTTGTGCAATAACCAGGATATATGCCAGAAAAAGACTGGTGTGGATCACCCACGCGTTCCGCCTATGCATCTAAGGAGACACGGGATAGGAGGAACTGGTAAGAGCTGTTCACAGGCTTATAATGTACAACTAATGTATACAGATTGATAGGGTGCTCAGACGTTGCACTAGTTATATAGTATATCACACAAATAAAACGCAATCGCAGAAACCTATAACATGTGTCCCAGGACATTCACAGGACACATGGCCTCTGAGAGGAGTAACCCTCAGGAAAACACATAATCAATGATTCTCGGCTGATCTGCTTCACCAGATGTCACTTAATCATCAATTGACGTCAGGATGGGAAAACTCAGAGAGAGAAGGAAGATCGAGGGAAACAAATAGACAAATACTGGAGGGGGTGACCGGAATCCAGCTTACATTGTATTTCACCATGTGACGCAGATAGAATTACAGCCAGGAGTGAATACGTCTACAATTGTCTATTATCTTTATTCTACACATTATCCTGAATAAACACAACATTAATCCTCCAGTAAAGAAGTAAAATGTCAGAGGGNCGTCAGTCCCAGGACACGGAGGAGGAGACACGTCCTTTATCCCCATCCAGCCGCTGATAGAATAACCTCACCTGATAATGGGTAAAGTGATCGTAAATAAATCCGGAGGAAGAGTAATGCAGCCTAAAGGTTACAATGACCTACAAATATTACACAATGCACAATACGACACAACAGCAGATAATGGTGCTAGAGATTTACCCCAGCCAGGGGGGCAGGGGTAAGGGATGGCTCCAGCTTTTGGGGCGATGTTTAAAGCTTAAGGTATCAGGTTCTGCTGTAGTCCCGATCGGGCCCAGGTGAGCAGTATGGGTACTGTGTGAAAACTCCCAGTATGCATTTCTCCTGAGGGCAGGAGAATCTGTATTACTACTAAATCCCTGTCCTGATCACACTTCACAAGGTCTGAGCGAATCTGTCACAGAAGTGAATGAAGCGTCATCCTGGAGACTCATCACCTCTGCGGGATCAGGAAATGTCTTAATATAATCCCACAAGGAACAAATATTTATCCNGAGAGCTGGTCTCATCCACCACAAGCCGGAACCAGTTTTCTTGAAGAACGAGACATTTAATCCAAGATGGAGATAATGAGGAGCCGGAGGAGGGAGAGTGACAGAAGTGACAGCACAGAAGGTCCAGCTGCCCGGAGTAATGGCCCAACCAGACCAGCAGCGTATGCCGGATAAACCAGTCTATGAGAGTGAGTGCCCGGGGCAGGACAGGTGGCAGCCGCTCAGCTGCTAATGAGGGTGACCAATAAAACACAGTGGCGGGGGGATCCCACAGGCCCTCCGTGGCGGGGGCATCCCACAGGCCCTCCGTGGCATGG
>JABWIB010004440.1:19476-29492 GCA_016617825.1 Platyplectrum ornatum
CCTGCTGGGTACCCCCTGTATCCGGCAGCCGGTGTGTTAATCTGGATCGCCTGCTGTCACCGCTTCTTGTCTGCGATTGTTCTCTGTTCCGTTCTCTTCCAGTGCAGGAAGTGACTGTGTGTTCTGGGGTTGTGTGTGTTCTGTCAAAGCGTTGTGTGTTATGGTCAGGACACGGTGTCCGTCTGCTGGATCGGCACCCGCTGCCAAAGGGGTCACTTATATAAAGCAGATTTTACCGTGTGTAACAGTATTATTATTCCTCTTCCTGGCCCGGCGGGTGCAAGTGTTACACACTCTGTATCTTCCATTGGGGTTCATGAGTCTTATGAAAATGTGATTCAGAATAATAATTCCTGTTCTTGTTATAACGCGTTATCACTTTGCCAGACCCAGTTAGTCTGATATACAGGCCCTCAGCTCTACACATGCCAAGTACTGATAGAGGATGTCACAAACCCTCTGTGCTCGCCTGTGACTGTGGTTGCCATAGTAATGCACCCTAATAACGTTAAAAAGAGCTTCAGTGATACATTGACAGTGGTATATGTCAGATCCTGTCCAGCCTGTCCTTCACCACTGTTCTACCCCCTCTCCCCCTATCCCGCACCACTGTTCTACCCACGCAGCACAAACCCTATACTACTGTTATACCCCCACTCCACTGGTATACCACTACACCACTGTTATACCACTGTTATACCTCCACCTCACAAACCCTATACCACGGTTATACCCACCGCACCACAAACCATACACCACTGTTATACCCCCACTCCACTGTTTTACCCCCACTCCACTGTTATACCCCTGCACCACAAACCCTATACCACGGTTACACCCACCACACCACAAACCCTATACCACTGTTATACCCCCACTCCACTGTTATACCCCCACACCACTGTTATACCCCACTGCACCACTGTTCTAGACCCCCGCACCACAAACCCTACANCACTGTTCTACCCCCGCATCACTGTTATACCCCCCACACCACAAACCCTACACCACTATTCTAGCCTCCGCATCACTGTTATACCCCCCCGAACCACAAACCCTACACCACTGTTCTACCCCCGCATCACTGTTATACCCCCCCACACCACAAACCCTACACCACTGTTCTACCCCCCGTGCTGCTGTTTCTCCCCCCACACCGCTCGTGCAGTCCAGGGAAATATTTACAGTTTCTTTGCAGACAACCTTGGTGCAGCCCGGATGGTAATTCTCTGCCAAAGAGATATGTAAGCGAGTGGCCTGATGCCAGGGTCACATCTGAAGGGCAGCGGCCACACTTTATATCTATATAATGAAATGTGAGTTTATATTTACAGGTACCTTCATGTGCTGCTTGTTCTTACAACAATCATATATAAAACATACTGAAAACACCCAGAACTGTGTCTGTGCCACGATGAGCATTAAATATTCCAATATGATTTTCCTGGCTGGTAACCTTACTATCATTCCCTTTGAATGTTCCATGATCTTAATGATGAAGCTCAGGCTCTGCATGTACATTAACCATTGTCTATAGATGTACTTGTTGTGGGATCACTTGATGGTCCTGATGATACATGTCGCTTGCCATGGATTATGTGACTTCTTATCAGTCTTGCTGGGAGTAGTAGTTTCACCTGGAGAGGTGGTTTCCTGGCTGTGATGTATTATCATGGAGGCTGATGTCTGGGGCTTCACACGTACGACCTGTGGTGTTTGCATTTTTGTGGTGAGATCCGTTTCCGTCCTTCGTCCCAGCCGCCACAATCCTCATCAGCAGCACAATCCTTATATGCGAGGATTAATGTCCTCCACATGTTCCTGCAACAGAAATGCCTCTGCATCCAGCATGGTGCTGCCAGGACCGAGCCGGAATGGTGCCGGCAGGACACGCCTGTTGGGCTTAGAATTGTAAATGTAATTGAATGTAATCCAGCATCCTCCATCATCTCGCTGTATGTTAATATTAATGCAGAGATCCCACACCCCCATCATTAAACACTTCACTGGCTTTAAGCGTCAATGTGATTCATGTTTATTATCTGTCCTCCCACAGATCATCAGCTCTTGTAAGTCCCTCGCTGGCACATAAACACCAGGCCCAGAAAGCCTCTCAGCTCACAACATCATGTGGCTGTGGTTGCCATGGTAACCACCATCAATAACAGCACCGTATAGATAGAACAAGTGGGTTCTGAGCTCTGCATTGTTTTTGTTTACAGCCCTAGCTCCTGGCTCACCCTCACCCCCCAGGCCCTGCGCAGTGTCGGTACCCACCCCCCGGCCCTGCACATAGCCGGCGTCTGCACAGCGTATAACTGGCTGCATATGATGAAACCATTACACATTCCTCTGTGGGATTGTTTATTGTCTGATGAGCTCCTCTGCAGTTCCCTGGTCACCGCCTCTGACGTCGGTGTATTTATGTAACAAGCGTGTCAGGAATGTCCCCGGCTCCGGCTGCTCACCTGCAGGTCTCCCGGCGTTGCCATAGAGGACCCACCAGATGGGACTTTCCTCCGCTCACATCTTCTGGTCCCTCATCTGAGCCATAAATGTCATTTTAGTAGCCCCCAGGGGGAGATGATGGTGTTTGTGTTACTATTTATATATAATTATTATTATTATTATTATGATGGTGGCTTATTGTACTGTTGCACCGGGTCAATGAATTGCAGTTCTAGCCAGTGATCCATTCGTGATACAGTGTATCCGGAGNCTGTCATTCACAGGGTCCATCCACACGCTTCCTTCTGGTCACGTGACAGGAGGGTGCGAGGGGGTTATTCTGCTGACGTCTCGCACCCCCTCCACGGGCTGCGCTCTGGTTCAGTGTCAGCCACATGACACGTAGCTATCTGTAAATTATTAATGCCAATTGAACATGTGTCTTCTCAGAGCAGAGTCACTTAAAGGGACGCACGCACCATGTCCCCGCTGTCCCCGTTGTCACGGATGTCGCGTTTCAGAAGTTCTTTTTGATGCTTTTGGGTTTAACAATGAATGCAAAGGGACGTTAGTGCTTTAATGATCCCTGTTCTGTGTGTCTGGTTATATATATATTTATGTTACTGACCTGCATTATGGGCATTGGCTGGAATGTGCCTCTTGCTGGTCTTTCTTTATGTTGGTGCTATATAATAATGTGCTGTATGTGTCACGGCCCTGGGCTACTACTGAACGTGTGATGATAACCTGTAATACACAGGAGCTCTGCAGCCATCCCATGGTGGACATAGAGGATTCTGTGTAGAGTGAGGACTATTTCTTATGGGTGATATAGGAGAGGAAATAACTATAGATAATAAATAATCAGGGAGAGATCCTGTATGTGTTATCACCCTGGAAAAAATGTAAACCGCACTAATCAAAATAACAAATCTTGCATGTTGTCCTGACGCGCATTTCGCCATGTATAATGTCAGGCTTTCTCAAAGGAATGTTATCATGTAATGACCCTGCCAGCTACTCTGTGATTCCTGCAGTGGATTTATCTTAGTGATCGGGTAATGTACCTTTTGCAGGCTGGATCCAGTCCGTTATTATAATGTTTGGAGCAGAGCAGTTAACCGACGTGTATCCTTTACACCCAGGCTTGAGTAAATGTGACCTTTACTATTATACTATGTGTTGCTTTGCTCTTCGTCATCTGAGTGTCTCTCTCCCCTTTCTGTTTCCTCAGGTCTTAGATGTCGGCTCCTCTGAAGGTCCCATCTGGGGTCTGAGCTCCACCTGTGATCGCTCGGGTCACTATGGCCCAGATCTCCAGCAACAATGGCTTCCGGCAGAGCGTCTCTCCACCGGCGCGGACGCTGGGAGGGAAGGACGTGGGGAAGGAGGAGGCCCTGCAGATGGAAGCCGAAGCACTGGACAAGCTGCGGAGAGAGCGCCGCTTGCTGGGGGGTCAGGGCGGCGCGTTCATCCGATCGCATCAGAAGCCTTCCGCCACGGGAAAGCCGGAGCACGACCTCATGGCGTTTCCGGAGGTTGACGCGAAGGCGCGAGGCGCGGGTGCATCTCTGCGCAGCATCGATCTGGAGAACCTGCCTCTGGCAGAGTTAGAGAAGCTGCTTTTGGATGACACTTTCGAGGTCGGCCCCAAGCCGCCAACGCTACCTCAGGCACAGGCGCTGACGCCGGTTGTCTCTGCGCAGTGTTTCGTCGCGCCCACTTTCCAAAGCAGCCAATGGACTTCTCCACTTCACACCGCGGTGCCTCATCCTCTACAGCCGAACTTCTCCGCACTGTACCCCAAATGCTCCGACCCTTTTCAGAACGGCTTCAGCTCCAGCATGTCTACCATGCAGCGCCGGGGACCGATGTACCTCAGCCTTCCAGCGCACGCCCCCTACGTCTCCTACCCCTTCCCAACCAGGTCCACTTTCCAAGCCAGGGGCATGTTACCAGCTTACCCCGGCAGGGTCCCCTCCGACATGGCGAAGCTACTGGACAAGATCGCGAGGACCTCGGAATCCCTGCGCAACGGGAATTCCAGCCATGAGCCCCATTCAGCGCAGACCCCAGTCTCCGATCCCTCCGCACAGGCAGCCGAGAAGCCGGACGACATCAGTAAGTTTGATTGGTTGGATTTGGACCCTCTCAGCAAACCCAGGGTGGACAATCCAGAACTGCCGATCCGTTCCGCGGACAGCCAACCAGCTCCCCGCGGACCGGCTGGAGAAGATCCCTGGGATGCTGTATTACAGGAAGAAAAGCCCTTAAAATCCACCCAATCCGAGCGCAGAATGAACGGCAGATCACCCTCTGGGGCCACAGTAACCAGGAGCCACTCTCTGAACCTGAGGTCACCCCATACACACCAGGCTAAGAGTCCGGTCACAGAGGTGAGTGCCTGCTCCCTGTATTCACTGTACTGGGGGCGAATGGTATATAGATATGTTCTAGTTTTACCAATGCGCTTACACCGTACAGGTGGAGGAGAGTTTATGGCATCAAACTCTGACAAATCAGATTTTTACTTATATNTAGTTTGGAAAGATGAAATTACTAAATAATAAGACTGCAGCGCAGAATCAATCTACAACTAATCCCGTACCACGTGTATTTTATTAGCATCTTTATTTACTATTATGCTCCCAATATCACAAAACTCCTTTGCAGTGGCTTCTGGGGTAAACCACTATTCTGTGCACCATTGAAGCAAAGGCTTCTGCGAAAAGCACAGGTGCAGCAATGGCTTCTGGGAATGTCAGGCATATGCCTCTGTCCATTGCTTTTGTAATCGGCAGAACAGGGAGGGTCCCCTTATTATAGTTTGGAAAGTCCTTGCAGCATCATTTCCCAGTAATTCCTTCTCTCTCATGCCTGTGTCACAGAGCAGATCTCTTATCTACAGGGCTGCATAGAGTTACGACATATTCCATATTGCAACAATACAGAAGCAAACTTCTTCCGGGATCATAGATAATACTTTCCAGGCATTGTAATGATTGTATTGCGCAGGTGGAGTGTGTATTGTTGTCACTCAATGATTGGATCATGTGCCCTTTGCAGTCGATTATTAAAATGTTAATTATTGAATGTGGAATCTTTATAAATGTTTATTTTTCTTTCATTGATCACGATATTGGGATCTGTTATTGCAGAATGATCACGGGAACGGCGCGCAGACATCTGCCAGGAAACGCGCGCTGCGGGAGTTAGAGGTGCAGGATGACGAGGCCACCGCCTTCTGCGCAGAGGTGGAGAGGTGAGTCCGGAGATGTGAGGCCAGGCATATTTCTGGTTTGTGGATCCCAGTTATTTATATGATGGCTTAGCTGGGTATTTTCTACATATTAACATGCACTTTGTCCTCAGTACAGCAGCTGTAGAGATCTATGTTCAGCAGATGACTGTACCCTGTACTTNCCTATGCCAGTGACACATTCCCTGCACATACTAAGCGTCTGTCTCTCTCATATTTACTTTTTACTACGTACTCCTTCAGGGGAACTTCTCTNCGTCACTCACAGATACCCTGAAGTGTTTGACCCTGTATAAGCACAGTAATGAGTTAAGCAGCAGGACATTATACAATAATGTATAAACACTAGATACAGGCCTCCTTATATTAGGGGTTTAAGCAATGTCATCGACTAAAGTTGCAGCATATTATAAAACCTTTAGTTTGCAGCAGCTGCCTGTACCATGACACTATATTACCTTCTCAATGTGATATATCGGAGGGGTCTAGAATTAGGACACTGCCTATACCCCTGACACTACATTACCTTTTCAATGTGATATATCGGAAGGGTCTTGTATTAGGACGATGGCAGAGCTCTGTATTAACATGACCGTATGTCGTCACAGGCTGAAAAGCCGGTTCCCCAGCAGCTGTCTCCTCACCAATGCCGGCGTGGTGCTGAGCCCGGTGATGCTGCAGCGGAATCTGACCACAGAGGTCTCTGGTGTGAAGGTCTCCATAGAGATTGAGGGGTCCCAGCAGCCAGTGACGTTCACCTGCGATGGTGAGTCCACGCGTGTGTTATAATATATGACATGATGAGCACAGGGTACATGTAAAGCTGCTGATTTACCTGAGGGATTTTTTCTGTGTGTTGCATGCAGTCAGCTCTCCGGTGGAGCTGATTATAATGCAGGCGCTGTGCTGGGTCCACGATGACCTGAATCAGGTGGATATTGGGAGTTATATACTGAAGGTGTGCGGCCAGGAGGAAGTGTTACAGAAGTAAGTGAACCTTAACATTATATCATCAATAATTGGCTTCTTGCCGACTGTCAACTGTTTTTACCCAGAATCCTTTGCGGCTCTACACATCAGTGGTTCACTGATAACGGCTCTGTTGGTAGCTGCATATCGGCTCCATCTGATCTGTTCAAGCCCTGACCCCCACCATCTCCTTGAACCATTCTGTAGCACTGGGACAGCACGGCCCTTGCTCTGGAGCCCCAGCCCGTATGCCCATCCTATCTCGCTTGGTCACTTGTGTGGTGCAGATAGATACACAGTCTTCTGTCATTTGTGTCTTTCCTAGCTGATTGCAGCCTGTAACTATCCCTATCTGTTGTATTTGCAGCAAGCACTGTCTGGGNAGCCACGAGTACATACAGATATGCCGCAAGTGGGACACAGACATCCAGCTGCAGCTCCTGTGCCACAAAACCATGACCAGAGCCCTGGCGCGTACGGTGAGTCCCGTCTTATTGCGACCCTCTATCTCCACCTATTCCCAAACTCATCACCTATAATGATGGGATGTGTCTCATACTGCACCACTAACCCCCCCATAACTAATAACTAACTTCCCTGGATCATGAGCAGGAGGTGGAAGTGGTCAAGACTAGGTGATAAGATCTCATTAGTGCTTGTCTGATCTTGTGCCTCCCTGAGCTGCTGTATGGTTTTCCCTGGTCAGTCATTCCAGGTAATAGCTCTGTGGTAGTCCGGGGTCATGGTGATTCTTCCATGCAGGAGATAGTGTGAGACAGTGTACGTGGTCTGAGTGATGACCTGTGCACCGTGTCCTGTTTCCTGTCTCTCTCAGCAGTCACATGAGAACAATGCAGTGATAACACACAAATATGATTACACCCCATATATAACATCCAATATGTATGAACCACCAGATGTAATCATATATGTACAGCTAATAGTGTTGTATGTGTGTCTATATCCATCCATCTCATAGAACACACTGAGAAACAAATATTATATCAGAGATATTATTGCACGCTNATGTCTACGTCATATAGTGAACAGTATGTGGCAAATGTCTTCTTCTTGTCAGTACCTATCGCAGCCACTGAAGCAACATTAAATATCCAATTACATACAAATAAATAGATACAGACATAAATTAATAGAAAGGCATGTACCTCCTCTCCTTGAGGAAGGTCTACTAGAGACAGCCAGGAGACCGTACACATCACACAAAAGAACAGAGCTCCTGTATACGGAAACTGGCTGACGCGTTTCGGGACATCTTTATCTGTAAGCCGCCATTACCACATAATGCTGATGTGTGGCGGAGAAGCTGCCGGTCCGGTAATGAATGTAGCCTGGTGTCTGATGAGGGTTATAGTCTTATCAGTCTGTGTTAGCTCTGCCGCTTCTACGTACGTGGCCGGTGACCCGTCACCTGACNCTGCCCTCTGTTATCTGCAGGCTGAAGACGACGAGTCTCCTGTTGACCTTAATAGACATCTGGCCATGCTGGACAGGCCGTTCAAAGAGCCCATGACACGGTATTCCCATCATTCCTCTGTAATGATAATTATTACAATACATAGAATTGCTTCTATAACTACCTGTCTAAGGGATTTCTTACATTGTGGCCCTATGTCAGTGACTGATGTGTCTACCTCCACCACTAGGGGGCAGGAGAGTCATTGCTGCAGCTGCCTTGCTCCAAATAATCAGTTANTGTATTTCCCCCTCACTTGGGGCTTATTATGTGCAGTCATTGCAGGCGATGGGGGGGGATATTTAATGGCTGTACAGTGATGCTGTCTCTTATGTTAATATTGTGTGTTGTATTTTACAGGCAGAGCATAGAGGAATTGCTGGACAGTTACCATGAGCAGGTCAATATGTGCCTTAAGAACGAGGTATGTACCCAGGAGCGGGTGNCCTGGTCCCATCACATACCCTTTACCCCTGATAACCACACCATCATCTGATCTAGTGCTTGACTGGTATGGATGGCAGCTGTGTACTTGTATTGCATTGTGTGCGAGGAGTTACCCTTAGCTGTGCAGTCGGGGTCCTGTGATTTCCCTCTGGGGTTTTGTCTGATGTTACATCATTTCACCTCTTATCTGCTGTGATCCACAGAGTAACCCGTATAGAGCAGCCGACCAGGTCATCAAACTGGTGAGAAACATCTGCAAGATGGTGGACAGTGTGGAGACACCATCCATCACAGAGAGCGTCAAGAGGCTGCGGCGAGCCGTCAATTTACCCCGCAGTCGCAGTGTTGAGGTACGGGGTAACTCCTGTGTGTCCATTACTGGGGGGTGATTGGTTGATACCAGTTATTCCTAATTCCTGTTACTTTATAGGGAGCCTCCAGTCCTGTGGCCGGATTTACCCCAGACAACTTGGAGGGTCAGTATCAGGGGTACAACGCTCTGAGGGTTTCTAGTGGAAGCCGGGGGTATGTACTGAGTGTCTGTCTCCCATAGGTTCTCCACCTTGTGACAGTCCTCTGCAGGAGAGTCTCAGCCATTTAACCACCGCTGTCCACCAGCTGCTGCAGCTTCATTTCACCCCTATGAGGGACCCCGGCAGCAGCAGACCCCTGAAAGAGGCTCGGACCTCTGTAGACCACCTCCAGTTCACCATATTTGCTGCACATGGAATTCCCACAGGCTGGGTGTCCAGGTGAGGAGAGGTCCGGCCGCTGGGGTCATGCTGGGGAGGGAATCTGGCTGCTGGGGTCATGGCGGGGAGGGAATCTGGCTGCTGGGGTCATGGCGGGAAGGGGACGTCCTGCTGGGGTCATGGCGGGAAGGGGACGTCCTGCTGGGGTCATGGTGGGAAGGGGAGGGCTACTGGGGTCATGGCGGGAACGGGACGGGCTGCTAGGGTCATGGCGGGAAGGGTTCTGGCTGCTAAGGTCATAGCGGGAGGGGTTTGGGTTGCTGGGGTCATGGCGGGAAGGGATCGGGCTCCTGTGGGCAGGTAGAGGTGATTTAGATATGTTTAAATACAGGCTCTATACTGTAGCTATAGAATTATTTGTATTGGTTTGATCATTTGGGTCTCCTGGTTTTGCTTCTCGGGTGTGTATATCCTGTGTTATTTTGTGTTGCTGATTGTGGTGTTCTGTGTTGCAGTTTTGAGAAGTATTATTTGATCTGTTCTCTGCTGCATAACGGGAGAGATCTGTTCAAACCCGTCCAGTCCAAGAAAGTGGGNACATACAAGAGCTTCTTCTACCTGGTTAAATGGGACGAACTGTACGTATCACTCTATACAGCATTGTGCTCCTAGGGGGAGGGGTTATAGATCTGTATACGGTGGGGGGAGGGGTCATAGATCTGTGTAC
>JABWIB010004441.1:8866-25506 GCA_016617825.1 Platyplectrum ornatum
TGGCAAAACACAAGAGCAAGCGAATACAATTATGTCAATAAAGTTTTAAATACACAACTGGGCAGACTGCATGGGGCATGTGGCTCTTATCTGCCGTCACTTTCTATGTTTCTACTAACACCCCGTACACATACAGATCCACCCTGCTGTTGGAAAGACATAAGTTAGGGCAGCAGATGGCTCAGCAGGTAGCAGTGATACCGCACATTGCTTGGGTTATAAGTTCTATTCTCTGACAAAACCGGATCTGTGTAAATTTGTATGTTCTCACTGTGACTGTTTTTTCTCTTTGTACTTAGATTTCCTCCCACATCATGAAAACATACTGATTAATTAATTTGGAGCTGACTGAATTGTCCATTGTATCAAATACCCAATGTAACTTTGCTGGCTGGCCCCTCTTCCCCACCAATTCTGTCTGTATTCCCCATTGTACAGTGCTAAGGACACTTTGTAGCTCCTAAGAAATAATCGTTAACAAAGTTTGNATGTTGAGGGACCAGATTTGTGCACATTTCTTTAACCTGGTTCTGGTCCGCAAATATATCTAATATATGTACTATTTTTACTATTTATCAACAAGTGTTATACCATATTTGGATCCATTGTTTCATAGATGAATAGATATATTTGATATCTATGTGGACGGTTGCTGTGTTGCCATGTTTAATATGAATAGCTTATGTAATTTCATATACTATGACAGTGGTTCCCAAACTGTGCGTCTAGGCTCCCAGGGGTGCCGCAGAATGTTTTTTCCCCACTTGGTGCCACATTGCTAGTGTTACTTAGAAGTGCAATTTTGCATCTTGTTTAGTCATCAATATTTTGACTCAAAAAGTAAAAAAATTATGGAGACCTCGACCTGCAAATATGTTATGGTTGTTTATGAAATATATGGTGTATTATAATTAACTTAGTCATACAAGATGCATTGTCTCATACAAACTGGAGAAAACACTACTCCTTTGCACAATGGTCAACAAAGCTTCAGAATTGCCTTTCTGGACCATTTTGTCAGCTTGTAGTCAGATCAGTCCAGCACATACTGCTGACCATCCAGATAGTTCATTACCACAACCTCTTATGTCTCCTGCAAATTACATAGTTTTTTGCAGGGGACACAGTCCAGTTTGTCTATGATTAGAATGCAATGCTGAATGTATATACTAAAACATAAAATAATTCATGGCTTTTACAATACTTGCTATTTTATCTTATATATGAGAAATTATTATTTACCTTCATGCTATTATTTCCTTTTGTTTTATTATTCCTATCTGTCCCGAATCACCATTTAGACAATTTTCTATAGTAACTCATACACAGCGTTGACATACTAATAAGAATAAGTCCCACACATTTAAACCACCTTGGGTAAAGCAAATTAAACATTTAAAATTTTCCATGAAACATGCAAAGGCCCTTATTTCCCTTAGAACCGCAAAATGGAACCTAAAGATATACACATATTTAGGAAAAGGGTTGTCTTTCGTTTAACTGTGGTTGATAAATATACTATAAATGGTAATAAAAACCTATGTAATCCTTGAGTTTGGAGAAACTGGTCACAGAGGATAACCTTTTATTGTCCAGTTCTTCCCTTTAATCCTAACTAGAACACTTTGTTAAATTCTGGAAACACATCAGACCTCATCTCTGCATGTATATATTTTAACAAAAACAACGATTCCCACACATTTGGTATAGTGTCTTGAGAACCTCAGTTTACATTTAAAAAAACAAAGACCTTGTCACTATGATATCACTTGTCCTGATACTGGATGAATCCACACATAATGTGCATTTCTATAGGACCACCTAGATGTTGGTATGCTGGTAACCATATTTTTGCTGAATTATGTGATTAAATAACACTGAACAAAATTTGTATCATTTTTTGTCACAGGAATAAATAAGAGTGCAGTACATAGCATTTTTATGTACTGAATTGAAGCAAGTGTTTTGGAATGACTATAATATAGTTATTTTAAATAAGACTCAATTAAAGTTAACAGTATTAGGCTAATTAACAACACAGACATGGTAAATTATGAATACACTTAAAATTGATTTTATGCTGTGATTTCTCTCAGGAACATGCTTTTTAAGTGTCAGCCAGCACACTTGGATTTCACTTGCCCTGATACCACTTCCACTATAGAAATGTCATGGTGGAGCCATTCATTCTTGGCTGGAAAAAATATTCAGTTTTAAGTCCAATAAGTTGGCTTCCAGAGCCCTGTTACACTCATTCTTATAAGATTTTAAGGGATTATCCTCCACCTTTTTTAGATGTCTGCCTTTGGGATTTCTAAAAAGGTCTGTCTATCAACGTTCTCACCGTGCATCAGTTTCCTAATTTCGAGGTCCTACAAAGATGCCCTCTGAGTTTTGCCTCACTGACCCTCAGGAATTTCTGTCTTAAGTAGGCAAAGATAAGTCCACTCTGATACTGTGCTAGACCCATCTTTAAATGGAGCAAAGGCAGAGAGTCTCTCTCTCTGGACCAATAAGTGGGACACGGACATTGTTCACTCTCAGGGTTAGTGACATTTGATTTGGCTACTGCATCTAAACATAATGGTTTACCTGCATAGATATCAGAACAGACGCCCCAAATGTGAAGAGGCGTTCTTTCCACTACCCCTCCAAGGCGCAGTCAGCTTGTAACATGCGCTACATCTCCTTCTAAGATCGGGTAAAGTGCTGTCTGAGTACCTCCCTTGACTTGGGAGTGAAAATATAAGCAGTACTTGGAATGAACATATAAGCAGGACTTGGGAATGAACATATTAGCAGGACTTGGAAGTGAACATACAAAGAGGATTTAAAATAAGCCCTACCCTGAAAATAAGCCCCATCGAGTGTTTATTGTACAAAAAAATAAGACAGTATCTAATAATGAAGCCTGGATAACTATGTTTTTTAACGCATAGGTTCTGTAAAACAAAAATAAAGCTACATTTGGTAAATTGTAAGAAGAGTTGCTTCCTTGAACAAATCATTTACCATGGTGATTTCATAAATCCAAATGTTAGGTACTTGACACTGTACTATTTTTTCTTCAAATCAGCCATTTTCTGAGCTTAGAAAATGTTTTGATTGAATCTGAATGAAGTAATAAATACAAGGTTTGTGTGGGGCTAATTTGCTTTCATTTAGGGAATGGGTTATAGGTTAATACATGTCACAAAAAGTATATACTTGATAAGTGACATATACAGCCTCAACGCATTAAGACTACAAGTCATTAAAAGTGATTGTTCATGCCGTGTGCTGTCTCTGTGCAGAACTTATTCGTAGCATGTAAGAAACATCCTCTGGAACTGGAGTTGTTCAGAGCCAAAGCCTCATGCGTCTGTTCAGGAGACCCTTGGATTTTTAGATTGGACCTCAGAAACAGGAGCAATACCAGTGCAAAGCTGGCCACCCCATACTGCCAGACTTTCTGTAAAAGCTACTACCGTTTTTCCCCGATAATAAGACACTGACTTGTCAGTGCAAAAAAAGCCATAGGGCTTATTTTCATGGTAGGAATTAATTTTTGACCTTGTGCTGCCAAGAGGTGCTGACATTATGGCACCCAATAGTTCCCCCAAGTACTGCTGATATTATGACACCTCATTGTTCCCCCAAGTGCTGCTGATATTATGACACCTCATTGTTCCCCCAAGTGCTGCTGATATTATGACACCTCATTGTGATTTAAATAGGGCTTAATTTCGGGGGAGGGCTTACTTTAGACAGTTTACTGCAAAATAGGACAGGGCTTATTATCAGGGTAGGTCCTATTATAGGGAAACACAGTAGGAGCAGCCAATAAAAGCCTCCCTAGACACTATTTAACCACCCAAAACTGTGGGTTATAGGAAGAATATAAGATCATTCTTAAAGCCAGTGTGAAAAAAAATTACATTTAATAACACTCAAAAGACATGTATCTTTTAAATTATTCTCAAATAAAGCAAGCAGAATCAAGTATTGCTTGTATATTCATTTAACATTCATAAACTTCTGCTCCATGACGTCAGCATGGTACACACTACACATTATATCAGATCCCCTGCAGTACTACTATTCTATTGCAAGTGACACCAAATAATTGTGTAGAGGTCAAGTAAAATTAATTATGCAAGTGATTCATGATCTTATAATAAAGACAACAAGTGCTGCTGTCTGTATCCAAATTACTGTTTGCTGGAGCTTTTAATTCTGAATCAATGACTCACATATCTGCTGTGCTGACACTCTGACACAGCTCCACGCCCCTAAGCTCTGATTCCATTAATATAAGACTGAAACTTGTGTTCTAGCATATCTGCATATAACACATGCTTCTATCCTTTTTTTTACTTACAGGGGCACATGTAATGCTATAATGTGACTAGAACAGATCTATTTTTTCAATAACTACTCTTCCCATTTCCAGATCCAGTGATCACGAGCTGCATAAACTAGATGAGCTAAATAAACAAGAATAGCAAAATGAACTAGATGAACTAATCTTTTGAACTAGTCTTGTTAATGAACTAGAAAAAACTCAAATGAACCAATCACTAATGGGTAGTTTATCCACAAAATCCCAAAAAACATTCTCTTCCTAGAGGGAACTATGGACCAGATGTTGACTTAATAGAAATCACACTAATCTACAGAATGGTCTTAAGTATGTTCAGTGCTACATACCTTGGTCCAATGTAAAATATGTTTGGTGTATAATGCAGAACAGCTTTACTGCACAATTTGAACGCTGGGGATTCATTGTTCATGTGATAACAATTAATTTATATTTTTATTATTTTTTTAATTTATACAATAATATTACCTGGCCAATTATTTAGAGATTTATTTTAATTTTCTATACTCTAGAGGTTCATAAGATAATTTGGTGATGCAATGAAGATGTGAAATACTTTATTCTAGATACATGTGTTTAGAATTGTAAAAAGTTGTAATTTTTAAAGATAACTAAAATAAAGCTAGAATAAAGCATGACTATATTGGTATCCATTCTTTGTTTATTGGAAATAAGGCACACACAAATAACAGGTAATACAGGAGGTCAACAGCACACGGCAGGATAAACAGAACAAGAACCAGACACCTGTATATTAGGAAAACTGCGCGAACAATATACGTGAAACCGGGAGAGGATGCTGTGGGAGTGGAGTCAGTAATCACTCAGGTGAAGCCGACGAAGCAGCCGAGACTGTGGACACTGCAGAGTCAGAGGTCTGGACGAGAGTAGAGTACTGGTCAGATTCCGTGAAGCGAATACATGGCCCCCAGGTCACGAGGTAGTCCTGAAAACCGTGGCAGAGAGGATGATAGCATCCATGTCATGGTAGAACACCACCCTCTTGAGCCACTCTGCGATTGAGGGGGAGGGGGACAGGAGACCTCCAATGCACCGGGATGACAGCCCAAGCGGCATTGCCCAAATGCATGAGCAGGGTGTGCTTAAATGACGTGGGTGAGCACGGGGGCAGGGAAGGATCCAAAATTTGGGGTCAACAGGGACATCAGAGCATGTGATGCTCCTAGAGAGCACCATTACCTGTTTCCAATAGCGAGACAACCCGGGGCAACCCCACCAGGCATTGGCCAGAGATCCCACTGCTGACGAGCACCACCAGCAGAGGGCATAAACCGCAGGNATATAGGAGTGGAGAATTTGAGGGGTCCTGTACCATCTGGTCATGATCTTAAGCTGGGTCTCAACCACGGTTAAACTACGGGAGCATAAGTGTGAGAAGCGGAATATCCACGACCATTCTTCATCCAAGGAGGGTGCGAGAGATCCCGGTGCCAGGCCTGGACATATAGGGGTGGATCCCGAAATTTTGCCTCCATCAACATTTTATAGATGGTGGAAATGAGGTGTTTAGGGAGGGGAGAACGAGAGACTAAAGCCTCGAATGGAGTGGCCGGACGTCTGAAGTGGGCGCTTTGAGACGCTTGGGAGAGGAAATGGCGGACTTGGAGGTAAGACCAGGCAGCAGGAGGGGGGTAAGCTTAACTTCTCTTGAACGGCTGGGAAGGTGAGTACGGACCCCTCGACCACCAGGTGATGTACCCTGGAGATCCCACTGTCTGACCACAGTCGAAACACCTGTGGAAATATTATGTTGGAAACATTATGTGATCATGATTTGGTTTTAAGGAGCTTCTAATTTTAACCCCCTCAAGACGCTGCCTATTTGGTCCCTAATGACCAAGCCCTAATTTCCAAATCTGACATGTGTCACTTTATGTGGTAATAACTTTTTAACGCTTTTACTTATCCAACTGATTCTGAGATTGTTTTTTATTGACACATTGTACAGTCTGTATTTGTGAAAAATGCACAAATTTGATGAAAAATGCGAAAATTTTGCCATTTTCAAAATGTTTACATTTCTGCTTGAAATTTGAAAGTTTCAAATGTAAGGGCCATTTAATGTTGGATGTCACTTTGAGGGGCATGCGTGAAAGACACCCCATTTAGAAAACTGCACCCCTCAAAGTATTCAAAACAGCACTCCGGAAGTTTGTTAACCCTTTAGGTATTTAACAAGAATTAAAGCAAAGCGAGGGTAACATTTTAAAAGTTCCTTTTTTTTAGCAAATTTTACATGTTAATTCATTTTATTCTGGACCGATGTTAACCAGGACAGATGTTAACTGGGAGACAACACTTAAAATGTAATCCCCTGATTCTACAAACTTTAGAAATATCCTATATATGGCTGTAAGAGGCTATTTGGGTATACCGTAGGGGTCAGAAGTGAAGGAGCGGCATTTGGCTCTTTTAGTGTAGATTCAGCTGGAATGGTTTTAGTGCGCCATGTTGCATTTGCAAAGCCCCGGTTGTATCAGTAGAGTAAAATCCCCCAACAAGTAATACAATATTATAAACGACACCCCTCAAGAAACTCATATAAGGGTATAGTGAGCAGTTTGACCCCAATGTTTTGTAGCGTGAACATTTCTCTTGTCAGGGCTGGAAGGGATTAACCTTTAATTGAACATAGTAACGATCATGATTACTATGCCAACTTTTGTATCAGCTTTTGATTACTAAACATAAAAAAAACACACACACACACACACAAACGGACACAATAGATTTAGTTTTTTCCTTTTTTTTTCCTTTTTTTCATAATGATAAAACTGATTTGGAATCCAAGGTATTGGAATTGGGAGCGGGCCAGCTTGAAAGTGGACGTTATGAGGGGAATACCCTGATGACAGAGGTGCCTGTTAGGGGGAGAATTTCCGACTTCTCCAGGTTCACTTTGTAGCCCGAGAATGTATTAAATTCGCAGATGACAGTCAAAATGGTATGAAGAGATATATTGGGACGGGAGACCGCTTATAGAAGTCCAGACCCCGGACTGGGATATCAAGTGGCCATTCGCTAGGATCTGTGTGTAAGGGTTGTCATAAAGGGCTCGCAATAGCACAATAAAAGGCCCAGGAAAGCCAAACCGATGTAAGGTGGTCCCAGGACACCATGTCGAAGGCTTTTTCTGCATCAAGGGAAAGGTCCAGACGGGGGTCATTATCAGCCACCCTGTCCATATGTTGTAAAATCAACAGGACTTTCCAGATATTGAGTACTGAATGCCGTACCCAGATGAAGCCCGTCTGATCTTCATGAACAATGCCTGGGACCACCCGCTTGAGCCTCTTAGAGTAAATTTTAGTCAGATTTAAAAGAGATATGGGGCGATACGAAGCTGGCACGGTCAGGTCCCTCCCTTAGGCAAAACCCGAAGCAGAGCCGAGTTAAAGTAAAGAGGGATTGTGCCTTGGGTAAGTATATGGTTGAAAAAAAAGACACAAGTAATGGGGGGATATCAGCATTAAGAATATGGTAGAAGATCCCTGTTTCCCACCAGGCCTGTCCCTCACCGAGTTCGTAAAATGGCATGAAGCTGGTCTCTTTCGGGTCGGTCGGTTGGGCAGTCATGGCCAGATNCTCCAGTTTTCTGATCTCCAATCTCAGGGGGCTTTACCAGATACGGAGTTCTGGAGATATTTACAACTCAGATCATACTTATACCGCTCTGGTACCAATGCCCGACCTCTGTCTCTGTTGTCTTTGTTTGAGAACATGTGTCGATTTTCTGAACTTCCCAGGCATGCTATCTCCCGCCTCTATAAGATTCTTCTTATGGATCTTTTTACCACACCTCCTCCCTTTTTTAAGGCCTGGGAGCGGGACCTCGGACATGTTTTTGATGAAACTCAGTGGACCAGGATCTTTCAGAACTCCTCTATTGGTTCTCCTAGTTTGGAGATCCATGAAACAGCATTCAAATTACTCTCAAGGTGGTNCCGCACTCTCCAGAACGTCTACACAAATTTTATCCTGAGGTTCCTGATGTATGCTGGAGGTGCCGGGGTTCAGCGGGCTCTATAATTCACATCTGGTGGTCATGCCCTTTGATTCAGAGCTTTTGGACCTCGGTTATTTCCATATCCGAGACTATTTTGGGTGAGGAAATTCCAGACTCCCCCCTTTTTTGGTTGTTAAATTAGACCTCTACCTCTCATCAATCCTATAAGGGCTCCCTCCTGTTTTGCCTAAACAACGCAGATAAGGCTGTAATTCCAATACACTGGAGGTATGGATGATCTCCACTCTGATGATGTTCCCACTTATGATAAATACAAACACAGAGCTGGCCGGACCCAAAAAAACCCAAAGCAGCGTTAAAACAAGGATCAATACAAATAGAGCTTCGGGAATCAGATAACAATCAGCAGGTAAGCAGAAAACAGTGCACAACAGAGCAAACTGTAAAAAAGAAGTAACAAAACAACCCTTCCAGCATAGCTAAAAGGCAGCAGAAAATAACAATTCATGAGTTGTATCGTGTGAAGGGAAGCATAGTTTTTTTCTTTTGTTTTCTTTTGTTTTTTCCCCGTTTGCTGTAGAAATCGTGTAGTGCATAAGAAGGGGTGCTGTAGCATATCACAGAGAGGACATGGTCGAGTCACAGCCACCCAGGGAGCCCAGAAAGGGTACGCTGGGGGTCTTGAGGAGCAATCATACCACCCAGGAGAGGGTCACAATGGTTGCAATGTAGGAGTCCACAGGAGGTCCAACCGGACAGCAGGTGATGGGAGGTTGAGCCACAGAAGCTGACAGAAATATGCAACAGCGCTGGGAGAGTGGAAACCAGAAACTCCATCAGGGCAGCATCCTTAAGGCTCTCTGAAAGGCCGATTATACGGAGGGTGTTCCTCCTAGACAGATTCTCCAGGTCGTCCACTGTCAACCAGAGGCTCTGGAAGACAGTGTCTAGCCTGGCGACACGCTTCTGGACATCCACGGTGTGCTTAAGGTTTTCCCCAGCTCTATGTNCCACCTCCAAGACCAGCTTGGAAGATGCCCTCCATCTGATCCTGCAGGGAGCGCATGGCTGCCGTGAATTGGCATCGTTAATAGCCTTCACAACGTCAGGATAAGACATCACTGTGGGCACCGGTCAGCCTCCGTTTGGACAGCATTGCCGCAGGAGATCTGGGAGACTGGAGGCAGGGAGGTAGTGGCATCTTGATCAACGCTGGAGCATGCCGGATCCGCCATTTTGTTAGTGGTCCAGAGCGCGTTGGTTTTTTGCTGCTGTTTGGGAGGCATGGGCGCTGTAAGAAACTTGTACATGGGCATATGAAGATGCCCAGTAAGGAACCTAACCAGGCGGCGGGGAGAGTGAGATACAGAGGAAGATACGACGTGAGTGGGAATGGCGAGTCCGGAGCTCAGCACTAAGCGGCCATCAACGAGCCAGCCGAAAACAGAAGCCAGAGGTAGGGAGGTTTTAGGGTGAGTTATAGGACAAAGAATTACCCTGACCTGATTATGCATAAGCACTGCTCTGTTTATTGTACGGGAGAAAAAAAATTTTTTCTGTGTTACTTGTGTGTCTGTATGGTTACTACAAACAATTTTTTGCTTTTTAACAAAACAGATAAAATCCATTTTAAAGACACATGGAAAAAAAANATATATAGAAGATCCATAAAAATAAGAGACCAACAGGCTATCAGCTTATTACTAGACAGCTTACTAAACAAAAATTGAAAAGAAAAATTGAAGAGAGAAATTTACAAAAAGGCTAAAACTGCTGCACTAGATTACCATTTCATTAATAGGGCATAAAAAGATAGAAAGAATGCCTTCCTCTTCTAGACAATATCACCAGATTAGACTACAAGAGAATTAGTTATATAACTGGGATTTTCCATGTGACATCTGGATGTTCGGTCTGAAGATGGAATTTTATTTTAATAGTTTGGCCTAGATCTGTTGCTTAGAAAAAACACTATTATATTAGTATCAAATGTTTATTTCTAGGGCACAACAATATTTGCTGTGGGCACCATTAACCAGACAGGAAAAAGATACAGGACAACGTATCAGCTCAAACCCAGAATAAAAAAAAATATGAAGATAACCACTAAAAGCCTGCAGGAAAGACAGGAGAGTAGATAAGAGAATATAAACAATAATACTGGCAGAAATGCAAAGTAACCAGATTATAAATAGGATTTGGTACCCTGTATGTAACCCTAAATGTTCAATAAACTTGATATTATGTAGAAACGTTTTCATTTATTTGCAGCAATGCTACTACTCACGGAACTCAGTCTCCATCCTATTACAGGAAAAACTCAGTGCTCAGGAATGAAAACTGTCTGATGCCATTAGGGTGAAGTTCAGAACCTTAATCTCTCCTGCTGTATGTAGTGTCCGCTTTCTTGTGCAACCCCCAGTGGAACCAAGCCTCTGGCTGATAATTGCCACAGTGTGGGGTTCCAAGTGGCAAGGGGGGTTAGTCTCCAAGGTAAAGAAGAGAAGAGTGAAATATAGTGCAATATCGTTTGGCTCATAAAATTTTAAAAAAACCTCACATTTTCGGACATTGTCAGTAAAGTATTGTTATATACGAATATATATAATACTCGGCAATCAATATACAGCACCCCATTGGCCCGCTGACAAGTTTTGATCTGTATTCAGATTTTTCTCAAGTCCATACGTTTATTATTTTATGAGCCAAACAATTGATACTGCACCATATTTAGCTTTTCTCTTCCTTCCTTCCAAGTGGAGACTAACCACGCTTGCCACTTGGAATCACACACCAAAGCTATTATCAGCAGAAAGGTGTAGTTCCACCGTAATAGGACTGAGACTGAGTTCCATCAGTAGTAGCTTTGCAACATGTAGAAAAAGGGACACAATACAATGCTAAATAATACTGAGTTTTATTAAACATTCGAGGTTTTCTTTGCATTTGTGCCTGTGTTATTGCTTATATTTGTAGATATAAACAAGGAACTTGTCATAGCACTTAGGCCAGAATTATAGTTTATATACTATTATAAATGTATTCATATAAAGTGATTTTTCAAAAAAGCGGCTTGGCTTTCATACATAAAATGACTAAATAGGTATCGAGTCACATTTGTAAAATAAAATGTATCCATCATACCTGTCAAAAAAACAAAACAATGGAAACTGCATATATTACTAAAATAAGTTAACAAAGCTCAAAGGGTTTGTTCAATTGCATAATAAAAGTTCCGCTAATCACTCAGTAGTGTCACCGGTTGAGAGGCTAGCCGTTCAATAATATCTGTCCTCAGAATTGTATTTTAAAAATACAAAAAAAAGAGTCATTTAGGAAACCTACAATAGATAGTTGATCCAATAGGTAACAGTGATGTTATCACAAAAAAACTGTTTGTTCACACAAATAAAGACATTTAAATCATGTTTGTCTTGAGAAATAAGAATAATTTGGAGACATATACTGGTTTAATGCTAAGATCTTCCACAGTAAGGCCAATTGTATTGGTTGATTAAATATTTTAATCTAATGAACAGTCAATTTATAACCATGAGCAATGTAAAGGGACAATAAAATCAGGGAGCCAAAATTCAAAATGGTACTCTTAAGTTTTATTAAGAAAGGCCACTGGATTTTTGAGCTATATTCCCAAAAGTCAGTTAGAGTACTGGTGGGTACACATCAGAAAGACAATGGGGTATATTTACTAAGCAGGGAGATTGCAGTGAAATTCGAATTTGGGGAAGTTGCCCATGGCAACCAATCAGATTTGAGTTCACATTCTCCAGAGTGTAAAATGAAACTGAGAGCTCAAATCTGATTGGTTGCCATGGGCAACTTCCCCAAATTCGAATTTCACTGCAATCTCCCTGCTTAGTAAATATACCCCAATTTGTTCAATCAAACTGCAGGATCGTTTCAGACAGTCTGTGGCTGTTTAAATGATTGTTAGTAGCTCCTAATGTTTTAACCCCTTCCAACACTGCACCTTAAATATACGGCGCAGAACCGGATCCCTTCCCGTCCGTACATGTACAGCAGCAATTTAAACTGACAGCTGCCATCTTTACTATTGCCAGGGGGGCCCAAAACGTTTGCCCCTTCCCCAGCAATAGCAGCGATTGGCTAGTCATTTCTGACTAGCCAATTGCGGTTTAAAGGGACAGAAGACTGACAGATCTGTAAGAACTTTCACATTTTCTTAAAATTGTGAAAAATTGCTAATAAGTTTATGAGCCCCCTAACCTCCTAAAAAAGTAAAAGGAGGTTTAAAAATGATAACAGAAAGAAGACATATGGTAATTATTATTTATTAACCTTTTTTGTGGTATGACTATTTGTGTTAGCAGAAATTGTAACATTTTGTAAATGGCAAATTTTTTTATTAAATTTGCACATTTTTCATGAATAAATACAGACTGTATCAACCAAAATTTACCACAAAAAACAATCTCACAATCAGTTTGATAAGTACAAGCATTAAAAAGTTATTACCACATAAAGAGACATGTCAGATTTGGAAAATAGGGATTGGTCATTTGGGACCAAATAGGCCAAAGGGGTTAAGTAATGATGTCCAATGTCTGTAGAAAACTTTAGTTTGTACTGAAACACAATCCTCGATTCTCAGAGCAACAATTCCCTTTGAAAATTATGTATATGTATCTGGTGGACAAGTGTGTTATTGCAGCATATGATGGCAGCAAAGCATTGTGGGATTGTAAACACACTGCAGCTTGCAGATCGTTAGAAGAGGTCTTTTAGCAGATCTGAAAACAGCACTATCATGCTGATGTGCACCCAGCTTAAGGGCTAAACCTACAAGTGTAGACCTGCGCTAAACCATGAACTTTGAGGGAAGACAAATTTAAACTATAAAAATCAGGAGAGACATTTTTTTTTTATCTGGGCTCCAATTTACAGATTACTCATAAAATAAGTATATACATTTTATGTGCAGAAAATAAAAAATTTTCCCTGCATGCAAAATAACCATAGTTAATTAGGATCCATCACATTGCAACACAGTCTTGCTCAGGTCTACATTTGCACCTGTTTTGCCCTTAAATTTACAATTATTTACCTTCCCACACATTCCTAAATAGAGTAATCTTATATAATACCTTAACATTATTTACACAAATTCTTAAAAAAAATTATTGAATTGAATTATATCTTGGCAATTTAGGTTTTTCACTACTTTAACGCTTTATATGGGACAGATCCAGACCTGGATGCAAAAACAAACACATCTGGGGGGAAATTCACAAAAGTCGCGTTTGGGTAACCCGCGGCTGCGATGCAATGCAGACGCGGTGACCTCGCGCCTGCGTACTTGTAACCTCGCGGCTGCGAGTTTATCGCAGCCGCGGGTTACCCAAACGCGACTTTTGTGAATTTCCCCCCTGGTGTTTGATGAAACCCTGCACAGCTTATTAAAAGTGTAAAAGAGTAAACACTAAAGCAATTGCAGCTCTAATGTTGTGTATGTACATAGTATAACCAAGCAAAACAAAGCTATATTCCAAGATATGTTCCCTTTCTCCAGAAAATGATTATACTTTATGCTTTATTATCAATGTGACTATTAAAATTATAGTCATGAATTAAATTAGTTGTAATAAAACATTTTAAGCCAATGTGCAGTACAATGCATAAATAACATTCCTTTAACTTTTATGTGATGATCAGGTAAAATGCTTCTGCAAAAGGCCAAAATATGTTGTGCTTCCTAGAATTAAGACATGACTTGTGGCTGGTGCAACTATTTTACTACAAACTGTGAGCACTTTGTCTCAGGTTAAACTGCATGAGTATGCCCCTACTGTATATTGAGTACAATCCTTTCTTCCCACAAAATTCCCCTGTGANCGCAAACTGTCACAAATCCACAATTGCAGAGATACACTATGACATATGGCATACTTTCCAGTTTGGATTAGGCAACATTAGTTACATTTTGTATTAGAAGGATTTACGGATTCCCAGGGCAGCCAAATACGAACTAACCTAATTCTAAATTCTATCATGTTTCCAATTGCTGCTATATTATTGTTATCGTGGCATTTGAATATATAAAAAAAATACAGATGCCTTAATGCGTACTGCATCATTATATGCAACTAGAATAGATTACAAACGTTATATATAATATATATTACAAAAGTTATATATAATATATAGATATAAATAATATAAATAATTTATATATTTATAATTTATATAAATGAAAAAAAGTACATTCACTCATGAAAAGCATATTCGTTTCTATAACAGTAATCAAGAGATAGGCAGGGGGCTTCTGCTACAAGCTATGTTATCATTTAAAAGTATTCACTAGTGTGGTATTCTTCAATTGGAATACACCAAGAAGTGACCAATTTACCCACCCCATTAATCGTAGATTTTAAGTGTAACATGAATTATTTTCTGAATCCCACATAAAATAATAAAGTTTATTGTAGTGTGCACTTTTTCATTAGTGTCTAGTTTGATTCTAGGAGTGTGTGCAAATTTACCCCTGTGTCAGAGCTAATTAAGGCTTTGTGGGTACAAGCACTTAATATAAGAGCAAAAGACAGGATACAAAGGGATCTGGTATAGACAGAGCCGCCATCAGGGGGGGACAGCTGGTCTTACAGTCCCGGGCGCGGCCTTCCCCCAACCCCTGGCAGTGGCCCGGTACAGAGCGCCGGGTTACTGCCTCCTAAAGGCTTGTTGGCCTCCTGCAGTGATGTCACGACGTTCTAGCGTCATGTGGGGGGCCCGGCCGCCAGGGACTTTGTGAGTCCCAGGCCCGGGTTATCCTGGCGGCGGCCCTGGGTATAGAGCACCTAAAGTGTCCATTTAATCTGCTAAACACTCCTATCACACTGATGGACCTCTGAAAACCATACACTACATTAGGTTTTACCAACTTGTGCAAATGTAAAAGAGCAACAGGATGAAAGTCATATATTGAACAATATAATAATTCCCTGCTTATTTGCGAGCTCAGCTCAATCCCCTCTTATAAGTTGTAATAACAGTTATTTGTTGAATCTCTGCACATGAGAAGAACACAAGAATGAACAGAAACAAAATCCCATCTGTCTGGGAATAGTCATTATAACTTAATAATTATTATTATTATAAATAGAAGTCATTATTCATAAGTAAAATACAGTTTACTTTTATGGCACTACAAGCCATTGTCCGTATCTACATACGAAAGATATATTGTTCACAATGCAGCTATAAGAAGGAATGCATGTTATATCTCACAGATGAGGCCTCTATATAACAATGGACCAGTTCCAGACTTACATAATATTGAGAAAAATTGTTCCAATCGTAAGATTTTTCAAGAGTGGGTAAAACCATGTTGAATTGCAGATTCAATTCANCATGGTTTTACCCACTCTTGAAAAATCTTTCAATTGGTACAATTTATCTTATAGTGTATGGCCAGCTTTAGTCATGATTGGGTAAAACCATGTTGAATTGCAGGGGAGGTAAAATGAATGTTAGTATTTGCATGCAGGGAGAATACTTTATTTTTGCATTTTGCACACAGATACTGACCAGCGTTACTGTTACACTGTTATTAGACTTGGTCATGGTTGGAAACATCTCTTACCTGTAATACTGATTGCAACTAATTAAATTTACACCCCTGGCACATGATGTTTCCTGGCACAAGTCTAATAACAGTGTAACAGTAACTTTACCTCCCCTGCAATTCAACACGGTTTTGCCCACTCTTAACTAAAGCTGGCCATACACTATAAGATAAATTGTACCAATCGAAAGATTTTTCAAGAGTAGGTAAAACCATGATGAATTGTAGAGGAGGTAAAATGAACATCAGTGTGAGCATGCAGGGAGAATATTTTATTTTTGCATTTTGCACACAGATACTGACCAGAGTTACTGTTACACTGTTATTAGACTCATCATCATCTCTCACCTGTAATACTGATTGCAATTAATTCAATTTGTCAACATGGTTTTGACCATTTTTGAAAAATCTTTTAGATTGGAAAAAATTATCTTATAGTGTATGGCCAGCTTAAAGCTGGTGGATTCAATCAATATATTGCATAATGTATGGCCAGCTTTACTCAAGAGTGGGCAAAACCACATTGAAATGCAAGGGAATTAAATTTCATCAATTATAAACAGTATTAAGCAGGCCATACACCAGAAAGATAATCTTTCCAATCAACAGATAAATGACCCTCACAGCAGAAATCTGTTACATGTGTACTCACAAAACTTGCATTTAATGAGTGCACATCTAACAGATTT
>JABWIB010004442.1:5346-18333 GCA_016617825.1 Platyplectrum ornatum
CCCTCTGTCTCCACAGCTCCTCTCCCCTCTGTCTCCACAGCTCCTCTCCCCTCTGTCTCCACAGCTCCTCTCCCCTCTGTCTCCACAGCTTCTCTCCCCTCTGTCTCCCCAGCTCCTCTTCCCCTATGTCTTTGTATCTCCTTTTTCCNTCTGTCTCTGCAGNTCCTCTCCCCTCTGTCTCCGCAGCTCATCTCTCTGTCTTTCTAGCACTCTCCTCTTTCTCCCACCTTAATGGCACTGACATGACCTGCACCGTCATTCATAATGGACGGTAGTGCTACCGAGACACAGCCAGCCAGTTCCCTGACCACTGTTTAAGAAGAAGAAGTTAGGGTGGNACAGGCAATAGAGTTTAGGCAGAACCAAGCGGGTCTTATTTGACTCAAACCTTGGTCTACCCATTGTTGAGAGATATGCCAATCGCCTCAAGTATGGAGCTCTGAATCCAGATCTGTGCTGGCTATGCCTGGCGAGCATTGTCTGGACCTGTGCGGGGATATTTTAGATTATCAAAAACAATCCTGCTAATGTTCACATCCCCTGTATGCACGACAGCCTTCTGTTTTGTTTTCAGCCTATTTACTATACCAGGAGACGCAGCGTGACTTGAAGTGAAAGGCTCTGGTGTTTTTATGCATTCCATAAAGGTTGTATAAAGAGGTTTCGTGCGCTCTAGAGGTCCAGGACAATTTCCCTGTTGAGTTTTCCTGAACTGAAATGAAAAATCGCTTCTGTGTGTACCATATATTATTCATAGATCTGGGGCCATAAAAGAATGATACAGTATATGATCAACTGTGCTGTG
This sequence comes from Platyplectrum ornatum, assembly GCA_016617825.1. Classification (NCBI taxonomy): domain Eukaryota; kingdom Metazoa; phylum Chordata; class Amphibia; order Anura; family Limnodynastidae; genus Platyplectrum; species Platyplectrum ornatum. The sequence continues at coordinate 6,152 of JABWIB010004442.1, forward strand.
ACTCTGGAAATGTGCTCAGCCCCCGGCCCATTCATCAAATGTCACTGACACTATTGTCCCTTACATGNAGGCTAATCAATAATTCTATATCCCATGTTATTATTTACAATTGCTGATAGAATAGCAATTCCCCGGGAGATGACGCAATGTACTGTACANTTTTTATTTATATCATTCATTCAGTACGAGTTATGTATTAGAGTTGGTTATTGAGGTCTCATTAATTTAATTTTAGATAATATTATAGTCATATTACATTGGCATATTGGCATTTTCAGATCTACTTGAACCCAATTCAAGGTAAAGCTCATGGAGCAGAGTTGGAGAATCAAGGAGGAGGGGCATGAGTCTGAATGGGTGGAGCAATGTTGTGGGGCTGGACAGGTCCAATAGAGTTAAAGAGCAAAAAGGGGCGGATCCATCAGCATATAGGTGGAGTTTGTGCTGCGCCATGGGCAGAGATTATTTGTTCCACTTTCAGGACTACTAAACAGCGTACACCATACCAATCTCTGNAGACACTGATGCATTATGTTGGGAACATTGGGCCAGATTCAGATCTTTAGGCACTAATGACTTAAGCTGGGNATACANTATAATACCCCATTCACACAGAGGGCTATTACCCGGGTAATTCAGCCAACTTCCCAGGTTGACTGGACTACCCAGGTAGTGTGCTCAGTGTGAACATTNCTAAATTTACAACTAACTACCCTGGTTCAGTGTGAACGGTGTTGACCAGGGCAGTTTGTGAATTACCAGGGTAATTAATCTCTGTGAACAGGGTTAATTACCAGGGTAATTCAGATCCACAGCTAACCACCCTGCTCGTTAAAAACAGATTTACCAGGGTAGTCTGGGTGAACGGAGTATAAGATAAATTGTTCCAATCAAAAGATTTTTCAAGAGTGGGCAAAACCATGTTGTATTGGGGAGGTAATTTTCATTAGTTGCAAACAGTATTAGAGTTGAGGGATGATTTTTCCAGCACAAGTNTAATAACAGTGTAACAGTAACNCTGGTCAGTATCTGTGTGCAACATGCAACAATAAAGTATTCTCCCTGCATGCACACACTGACATTCATTTTACCCCCCCCCCCCATTCATCATGGTCTTGTCCATGTGTAACTTTCCTCCTGACTTCCTCTTATCTTTTTAATGCTATGGATCTGGATGCTGAGAACAGGGGCATCCAATAGTGTGTGATCACCTTAGGGGACTACACACATACCTTTAATACTAGCTGGGGACCTTGCACAGTGCGGTGATGAACACAGTTTTTTCCTCTTTTCTGTAACACCTGTGTAACCTTGCGATTTAATTGATGCAACTCAAGGTTATTGCATATAACTTGCATTTCTATCTACATTCCCCACATGCTCACTCCCGTCTGTGTATAATAATTATAAACACAGNGTTTTAACTAATCTCACACTAGCATATTTCACATCATTGTGCTGTGCTCCATTGAACCATCCTCAATTAAAAATGGACATATGTGGATCAGAAATATGAGGATACTGAACCATCAGCTGGAAGCGCAAGCTACACATGCACTTTATCATTGCTAATTACTGAACTAATCACATAATTAGATAGAAATGTGGGTAATTGCAATAGATAGCCTGCAAAAATAAATTTCAACACTCATAGAGATGCAAAGGAGACATTTCAGGATTTGGATTCCCCTCAGGGTACAGGGAACAGAGGTGAGGAATCTAATAAGAAACACCAGAGGAGCCTGGGAAGGAAGAATGTCTTATGAGCAGCATACCTCCCAGGTGTCCCGATTTCAGCAGGACAGTTCCGCCATTGGGTGACGCTGTCCCTCCCTCCTCTCAGTTTGTCCCACTTAGGGGACAAACTATGTTTTTGTTTTAAATCCCATAATAATTTAATATTTGCATCGTTCCCCATGTTAAAAGGGGTGGGGCTTGTGCGAGAAGTGGTGGGGCTTGGGTGGGCCACGGTCGGACTAGGGTGGGCCACGGTCGGACTAGGGTGGGCCACGGTCGGACTAGGGTGGGCCACGGTCGGACTAGGGTGGACGGGCGGGTCTTTTTTGTCCCGACGTCGGCCACTGCAATGTTGGGAGGATTGAAGCAGACACTAAAGGATTCACCAGAAAATATGAAATTCTCTACCTGATACAGAATTTTAGCGCACACAAGATGGAAACCAGGGCCACCATGAGAAATAGCTGGGCCGGGTCTGACAAAATTGGTAACACTGTTGAGTACTACTGGCATCCACACATAAGTATTCTATGTGTATTCCCGCTGCTGCTTTATGTCAGTGACAGCACCATGGCCCCGTTCCCCCACTCTGTCCGGGCCCTGCTCGGCCACTGGCAGCCAGAATTAACAAAATATTTTACTATAAAGACAATTTATCAGGGGGGGGCAGCTGGGCCTACTGTCCCGGCCCGGATGTCCCCCCCCCCACCACACCGGTAGGGGCCTGACTTCATGTACTGCTGTGCAGCAGAGGGAATATAGATGGAAAGCTTCCATGTGTTCCCTCTGTTGCAGCAGACTTGCCTAAGCTCACTTAGAACATTAAGGCCCATCAGCTGTCGGACGGACGGCGTTATGGCATGNCGTTGTGACATCACGTGGGGCGGGCCCAGGACATACTAATTCTGTAGGTCCCGGGCCCAGCTCATCCTGGCGGNGGCCCTGTTTTTGAAAACATGCAGCTCTGAATTGGTTCCCTTTGTGTTACAGACAATTTCCATATTGAGTGGTTGTGGTTCATTGTACTTTCTTATAATGCAAGACTTGTTTTTTATATTACGTATAAATCAACTCATTTGTACTGATATTTTAATTCTCTGTCCTTACATTGTTCCTAAAAAAAAATATATATATATATATAGCACTCTATATAGAGACATTTAACAATTCAATAGTGAATTTATTCAGTGTATTTATAACATAGTCCGGGCCAAAATTCCAGTCGCTATCATCGCAGCTTGTAAGAGCAGTAAGGACAAGATAAGGATAAATATATATTTAATGAACAAAAGATCACATTTTGCGCATACATTAATACGCACTAGGTAGGGATTCTGGCAACTACATTAAACTTCAGACTGCAGACTTAATTTATTTGTTTACATCATCTAATTAAGAAGTTCATTAGAACATTAGCGTCACATAGTAGCTCAGTTAAATGCCACGGAGATTAATTACTGACTTCAAATTGAATGATAAACGACAATGTAATCATGTGACTTTAGTCTCTTGCTGCAATGTGCATGTNTTTATTTCCTAATGCTAATTCCATTGAAATATCCACAAAAACCTTAAAAACTGCCCAAAATCAACGTGTAAGAAAGTTTATTCTTCAACAAAATGTTCCTTATTGTACTGCTATTCAATTATTGAAAACGATTAATGGTCAGTATAGAATAATGTATACAGTGGGGTCGATCCAGGGGTAAGCGTATCTCAGCTGGTGGCAGTTGTTTGNAGTTGCCTCAGGGCCGGCGACNGNGGNNGACAAGGGGGACAGCTGTGACGGGCACCAAGCTTCAGGCCCTGTTACTAGTGTTATCACTATTGAGGGGGACCCCAAAAAAAAGATCTCACTTCTATACCCCTCTATACAGGCAGAATACACACTCATACCTCCCAACAGTCTCGCTTTCAGCGGGACAGTCCCGCTTTTGCAAGACGGGGGGGTCCCACTGTCCCTCCCGCCTCGCAGTTTGTCCCGCTAAGGGGACAAACTTAGTTTTTTTATATGATGCCGCAAGTCGTGGCATCGAAAAAGGGGTGTGGCTTGAACGGGAATGGGCGGAGTCGGTGTATACCAGGGCAGAGTCGGGGTGTGTCGGGGACGGGGGTCTGACTGGTCCTGTGGGGGGGCCTTATGTGTCCCTCGAGTTGGGAGGTATGCTTTTGTAGAAGTCTGGATCCGATTACATAGGAACCTATAACCAAACTCACATACCAAAGCCCTTTGGTGGCCCAGCTAGGGCCGATAACAGAAATCTTGGGCCCCTGNGCCCAGCTCCCCTGGATAGATAGAAAAGTTGGCATTGGGAAAAAAGTAATCTAAGGATCAAGGTATGTATGAAGTATGTAAAGCTACATGCATGTGGCCAATTTTTAGCATATTACAAAAGAATACTGATGAGCTGCGATTCATTGGACCATACATACAGGAAAAAGGATGGTCCTGACGGCAGGGCTGGTGCTAGGTCTCACCTAGGGTCCCCTGAGATATATCACCACGACCCCCACCACCCCCATCCCCAGCAGACCCCAATCCCCCCCCCCTCCCGCTCCGGTACACATAGGACAAGGGGACACCATTGTTCTATAGAGGAACGACAGGTGCCCTACCAGGCTGGCTAATTCTCTATATGCCGGCAATATGGCCCTGACGGCCATCCATCATGTGATCGGCACAGTAGTCATTTCAAAAACCCCACTGTGTACCTAGCGTATGCTCTTGTTGTGAATAATAGAATGCTTCTTAACCTGGGGTGAAAACACTGGAAAATCTGCAGCATACTCACTTGTTTCTCTTTATTTTGGAGCTGTGTTCATCATTAACATCATCTGGGATAACTCCATCGCTTTTACCGGCTGCTGGAGACAGAGGGGAAATAAAAGTGCTTTAAAACATTGCAAACGTGATGTTTACANGCACACCCACACATCCATAATGACAATTTTATGTTCACTCCTGAAACTATTCTGTCCCAAAAGAGAACAGAAATCCCCACCTCTGCTCAGAACATACCTAATGAACGAATATTTAGTCTTTAGGAACACACTGTCTGCGTTCATTGTGAACTATTGGATTCGATCCAGGTGATAAAATTGATTCAGTCTTCTGGCAGGGAAATTCCTTTATTTAATAAGATCTGGGGCTTTACTGAGGTTTTATATGATTTTTATACTTTTTTATTTCCTCATTAGAGACTGGATCCAGACTTCTGCGTGACAGCTGAGCTGTGTGTTCGCACTGAGCATGTGCAAAGAGTAATGGGCCTCAATACACTAAGCGGGGGGGGGTTTTNCAGGGGAATTAGAAAGTGGGGATGTTGCTCATAGCAACCAATCAGATTCAAGCTCTCAGTTTCATTTTACATACTGGAGAATGTGAGCTCGAATGTGATTGGTTGCTATGGGCAAGATCCTCACTTTTCATCACAAATGGTCATACTCAAATGGTCGTAAAGAGATGGTTTCCATAAGATCACAGTTATGTAGGTGATTCATAAATGGACATGCCGAGTTTGGTGGGGGTGGCTGGAGGAGACATTTTAACGTTGCAGTATGCCAGAGCACCCATTGTATGGTTCAGGACAGAGGGNAGACAGCAAAGGTAAGTAAAATAAGTTTATGCACATTTAAAATACAGGTTGTGAGTTGGACAGCTGGAGACACACAAGGAAAGACATAAGACAAGAGATACAGCCACACCACAATGGTTTGGACACCTCCCTTTATTGATTTATCTTTAATAATCAGCTATGGACGCAAAAAGTTGTTGTACTTGGACCCAGAATTCCTCTTGGCGGATTACATGTTTAGGACTTAAGGTAGTCTGAGTAGTCTGAGCTTATAGGTGGCTTAAGCTCCCTATAAATGAGCGGAGGGCTGGGGAACTAATAATTTAAAATTCTATTTTATTTTATGTCCGTATTTATGTACAGAACTAGCGCAGCTGGCTGGAAGTCCAGATCCAGTAGTAGATGAGTAACTTAATGGTAATCTAGTAACTTAAATACATGCACATTGTTGGACAAAACCCACCAATTGTTTACATTATAATGTAATAGTTACTTGCGGGAGATTCCAGTTTGCGCTTATGAGGAGGGTCCTCAATAATTCGGTTAATATCCACACGATTTTTTAAGTCTATTGGCTTGTCCCATACGGATAGCTGAATGGTAGGGTTGAAGAAAAACACTTTGTCGTCGCCGGTCCATACTACACACCTAGAGATCAAAAGTAATGAAACATGGCTGTCATTTAATATTTTATTTAAATCAAAACCCCCATATATTGGCCAAAATCCAGAAGATCTGGGTAAAACCATGTTGAATTGCAGGGGGGGTATAATGAATGTTAGTATGTGCATGCAGGGAGAATACTTTATTGTTGCAGTTTGCAAACAGATACTGACCAGCTTTACTGTTACACTGTTATTAGATTTGGGCTGGAAACTTAATCTCTCAACTGTTTGCAACAGATGTTATTTATTCCCCCCCCCCCCTGCAATTCAACATGGTTTTACCCAGGTCCATAGTTATCAGTGCATTTATAGGGACATACTGTATGATCAGTTCATAATACAGTTATATAACTTTTCAATGAAACTTACAGTCCATGTAAGCTGTTGCAATTAAAACGTATTTCTGAAATATATGTAATGACACCCGAACATTGGAAATGCTAATGTCATTGTATTATCTACTTCAGCGACTCTTGCTATGCGCGTGGATATAGGAGTTGATGGTAGATTGCTTTTGTATTTCCATGTAAATGTGAGAACCGGTAATTATTCCACCTGCATTGGTGATGCTTTAGCAGCCTAGCGAGCGAGCACCTGATAGAGTAAATACATGTTTATGTGCCAGTAAACAGCTGGTCATGTGAGCTGTGTTATTAAACAGAGCAGAAAGCAATTAGGATGCACTGTAAATTATGCAGACTCCAGTTAGCTCCAATAATGCCATCCTGCATGACTGCATCCGCACTGTGTTTCCCGGATGCACCNCGCTAGATTGATAAGATCTGCAAGCGTAATGTGATAGGAAATCATTTCTCAGTGTGCATCGTTGGTATTTTTTATTTTACGTGTGATTTACTGTTTCATCTGTTATGTAGGGGTGGCATATTGGGATAAGAAAGCATTATAAGGGACAAGGAACCAAATGTTCTTCCTCTTTTTCCTATGTCTTCTCTCCATCTCTGACTATTCTAGTATTAACGTGTTGGTTTCAAATTGAGTAAAGTTTGGCGCAAGTAATGGGGTCAGATGCAATGTGTAGTTATAAAGTTATGGATGCTGGTCCTCTGTGGCTGGGCCCACGTTTCTCACCCAGTGGTTGACTAGGTGCAGTGGGTTAAAGGTGCTGTGAATGCTGTTGGGTATCTAGTTTGTTGTTTAGCTGCCTCACCTGGAACAGGCTACTGATGACATCCCAGATCTAGTATATTTATCCTAATAAAGGACTGCTTCCATACCAGCGTGCGAATGTCTATGCATGTGCATGAGAGAGGGGGGTGGGCTCCTCTCTCCTTCTCCTAACTGGTACGGGGTAAGTGTCCAGAAATCTACCTTAACCTCATTGTGCTTCTGTACGACGCTGCTCATTGCGGATCGGAATACCCCTGTGCCTCTGAGATAATTAGCATTGCTTTCCCAGCCTACAGTGCAGTTAGAGAAAGGGCCAGTCCCGAAACACGTTGGAGGGTATTTTTGTGAAGAGATCTGCAGGATCTGTTATCATTTACTTCTATTAATACAATGGTCTTTTGCCTTCTAGTCACTTTCTTACNATGTTCTTTAGACTGGTAGATATCCCTGCAATTTTTTGTTTTTTATATTTTATTGTCAATTTTATGCATTATTTGGTAGTAACTTTTTACTATATATGTTTGGTCTTTTCCTATTTCTGAAATATGAATGTTGATTATATATTTTTTTGTTTTTGCGTTTTTTTGCTTATTAATGTGCCTGTTTCTCCTCTCTTTTTACTCATAAACATTAGTTTGTTATTATCACCACAATTTGTAGATAATTATATCTTATTTATAGTGGCTTATATGTACATAGAGTGAGGAACGCTTTTTCTTTCTATCCTTTACTCATTTACTTGCATAGGTCACTTNAAGCAACTCCCAACTGTTCTGATTTCAGCTGGACCATCCCGATTTCGGGTGACTGGCCCGATGTCCTGCCCTCGACTTCTCTTTGTCCTGATAAAGGCAGTTGCGGGGCTTCGGCAGGTCATGTGCGGTATGTTGGCAGATCTGGGTGGGTTTAGTGCCATGAGAAGGACGGGCCTATTGTCCTGGCTTCCTGTTGGGAGGTATGCTTAAAGTACGTAAGTCTGGATCCGGCCCAAACATATCTAGGTAATGTACCCCCCAGTGCTCAGTATCAGTGCTTATGTCTGGTAAATACTGTTAGTAACTCAGTAAATTCGGGTATTTCTAGAAGACGTTGCTTATGACTCTTGTCAGCGAAACATTTATGATCCCAGCTGTACAGTACGATTTTATGATGTCTCAACGGAACCAGTTTTCATGCAAACATAAATTTAGCTGCAGAATTCACAAGTATATTAAATTTAAATGCAAATCCAGCTTTATTGTCAGTAGCGTCATAAAATATCTTGAGTAGATTTCAACTTAACAAAAAAAAATATATAGATTTGGTTTACATAATTGTTGTTGGATATATGTTCATGTCGCTTGTTGGTTTTGAAGAAGGTGTCTGCAATTGGATATAACATACTACTTATACAGTGATTAGGAGCAGAATAGTATAGAATGTCACCTTATGCTGTGTATGTCATGAATATGTTTTATTTTGTCTTAGAATCACTGTTGGGCAGAAATCCAATTTTACGCAATAAATTCAGGTAATTACCAAAATTCTTCATCGTCAATAGTTCAGGCTAAACGCATCCTTGCTTCCTTGTTGGTTTAAGGGGATTGCCATTAGAGACCCATCTTTCGTCTGACTATTAAATAATTCTGTGAACCTGAAATGATCCTCTTACTAATATATATCCATTACAGATCTTAAATAATTTGCAGATCAATGAGCACTTGGTGGAGAAGCGGAAATGATCAATGACTGTGCTAGGTCATCTTTTGTTTGCACAAACTCTTGCCCCTCTTCCAGACATTGGTCAAAACACTTGCTATGGGCCAAGCCATGTCTACGTCCACACTTGCCTTCCCTACGGGGATGCTGGTAGCATCTCTCAACAACCTAAAGTCCAACAGATTCCCCAATCTGATTAGGTTCCTCATTCCACCACAAGATTTTCTGTCCACCACAACCCAAGTTCCTCCATAACTAAAAAGTCGCAGCATATCCCTTGTCACCTCCAATTATGTCCATGCATGTGGCTTTTGCATCTGCCTCTGCAATGTTATTAAATAGGATTGATTAATAAATTTATTATTAAATAACAGTCTGTCTCCTTTATGTAAAAGGAATGTAAGTTGATGGGTCATATCATTTCTTTAGGCTCAGTGCCTTACCATGGTGATCCAGGAACTGGTGTAGAGGCCACGGGCTTGTTGCCTTTGGCTGTACAGTCCTCTTCACTTGATATCTTCATATCATGGTCATTGCATCCAATATATGAAAAAGTTAAATGAAGAACATAGACCAACATGTCAAGCCTATTATAAAATTCAAAATCTTATTAATGTGCCATCCTTACTTTAACTGAGCAAGAGCTCAGCATGTTAAAATAAATGTTTCAAATACAGTTATCGCGGCTTTTTATATCGCTTAATACAAAATCATTTTTGCAAGTCAAATGTACTTTACAGATAACTAAATCAGATACATATTAAATCATTTCCCATTATCTTTTATCGACATGATCTTCATTTTGTATTAGACATTTTTCCAACGTATTCGGATTTATTTTATTATAACATTGCATACTATATAAGCGTGACATTCTAGCTGTATGTTTGTGTACATTTTGCTGACCCTTGTCCATAAAAATATACATTAAAAAATGTATTTGTTTTCTAGTATTAGCAGAAGAAGAAGTTAAGAAGCGACAAACCTTTTCACTGGGCTTAATGGGCTTATTTTTCCTCTCTGAATGCAAAATCAATGTGGTCGAGCACGCAGCCTGATTTGGGTTCTTGTTATTTTCTGTAAAATACGAAAACAGTTTTGATGAATAATGAATTCATAATCCTTTGATTATCCTATAAGATGCTGCTTATTATTTATCCTCCTGTTTATAAATATGTTTATATAATAATTGTATTTGGCCTTCCTTATATAAGACACCTAATTTCTAATTTAAGGGCTGGATTTGGATTCTTCCCAAAGCTCTGTAATTTTCTAAGGACTGTGAAGGACTGTGTGTGCTTGTTCTAATATGTTAGATGATGGGAGGCGATTTCAACTACTCTTTCAGTGGAAAAAGTATTTCACACATTTCCTCTGAACCTTCGACCCTCCAGTTTATATGTATGCATTAATCTTATAATATACCTCTTCCATTGAAAAATCCCCCCCTCCTATACCTGGTTATATCCTTTTAAATGCTTGAAAGCTTATATTTTTAGCTCATATTACTGCTCTTTCATCCCTGCTCTAAGCTGTATGTATTTCGTCGCTCTATTGTTTCCTTTTGTATATACTTTGTCCAACCTTCCAACATTTTGGGGTCAGAGAAAACATATGATATGGCTCCAGAACTAACCACTGTATTTCAGTTAAGGCCGCACCAATGACTTATAAAAGACACAACAACTTCCCACTTTCTAATACTAATTCCTCTCCNTATGCAACCAAACATCCGACTTGCCTANATCATNGCTTTGTTACATTGCCTGGCTGCTTTTAAGTTGCATGAAATGGTGACCCCCTAAATCCCTTTCCTTCTCAGTTTTTTCTAATGTAATGCCATTAATGTCTTATACCTTTTGGGCTTTTGTCATGAAACTAATAGTAAGCTGTATGAACCTTGTTTAGCCATGTGTGCTGTTGGAGGACCCTGCTCCTTCTCTGTGACTCTATCTTCCACTTTTTGATTCTATCATTCTCACATCATGAAAGGCCTTGCAGCTGTGCTCATACATCTCCAATATGAGACTGGATAGGTCACTGTCTCTTACAAAATCATACCGTACATGTCCTGAACTCCTCTGTGCTGCTGTGAATCCATATAATGCATATGAAATTGTAGGAGGTGAGAAATGCAACGTTACATAAGAAAAAAAAGCACTATTTGAAGGTAGTCAGAATCGCTGACACGTTCATTGTTTTGTTACGGAATTTGTTCTTGTCAAAAACGCAAAGTACAACCTGCACTCTGAAAGGTTACAAGCAAAAAACATCATTCATTTCCCAAATTACAGGAGGCTGATCATTGTAATGCAAAACTCCCAACACAAAAGGACTGGAACCTTAACCTTGAGCGTATACGATAAGGATTTTGGTGCTTGATTATCAACTTGATTACTGCAATTATTTTTTCATGTGTATAATGAACAGCGCCATTCTTACATTCTGATTTATTACTAAAAACTTGTTGTAATTAGTCTTAATGGAGAGCTGTGGACTCTCCGCTTTCTCTTGAACATCATATTTCTATGAAGTTAGAATGGCAAAGATTTATATAACGATAAGACAGACATCAGCATCGGTCATAAACTACAAAAAGCCAGCATGGTTTCCATTCACAGCGAGCGGCAGTCAGAGTGATTGACATATACACACACACGCTTGGGACATGTCTAGATTACTGGAGGTTTAAAATAATTATTAAGATGGTGTCAGCTTAGATGAAAAGGGATTGTACAGAGAGAAAGACTTTTAAAGAGTAAAAGTTTCCCCAAACATTAAGATGAGATATATCAGTAGCTCTTCTAAATGGATAAAGTTCCAGTACTCACATACTATTACTTGGACTGCAGAAATAGTGATGGGAATAAGCGGGGGTCGCAAAGAGGCAGGGTCCGGGTCTGGGAAGACAGCGCTATGTGGAACTGGGGGAGAGGCGGGCTGAGCTGACATGTCTTAAAAGAAACTGTCCCCAAACGGTTTCCGTCTATACCTCTCTCTTCCCACTGTCCTNTCTATACCTCTCTCTCTCCCAACTAATCCTTTTATACATCTCTTCCCACTGTTCCCTATATACCTCTTTCCCCACTGTTGCCTATACACCTCTCTCCCCACTGTTCCCTATATACCTCTTTACCCACTATTCCCTTTATACCTCTCTCCCCACAGTTCTTTATATACCTCTCTCCAACGTTCCCTTTATACAACTCTCTCCCCACTGTTCCCTTTATAACTCTCTCCCCACTTTTATCTTTATACCTCTCTCCCCACTTTGCCCTTTATACCTCTCTCCCCACTGTTCTCTATATATCTCTCTCTCCACTGTTCTCTATACACCTCTCTCCCCACTGTTCCCTTTATACCTCTCTCTCCACTTTTC
>JABWIB010004443.1:21279-31796 GCA_016617825.1 Platyplectrum ornatum
TTTTCAGATTCAGGAGATCAGTGAAGAGCTGGAAAATAACAGGGGTATAGGAGAAAGGAGGACATCAAAAGAAGGTGAGAATACATGGAGGGAAAATGTACTTATATGAACGAATATAATAATTAGATTGTGTCTATAACTATATAAATTAATGACGAATTGGATCAAAATGGAAAAGTAGCATCAGAATAGTGTGCGCATGTGCACTCTCATCTGCGATCACTATGAAAATTGTGTCATGTTTGCAATTTACGTACAGGGCAAAGCGGGTGTATGTACCCACGCCTGAGGGGGAGGTATGGAAATAGAACAGTAAGAGGTGGCCTCAGTTTTCACACACTATCCAGACATCCACTCCGCCTTGCTTTTCTGTAAACGGTGCAGAGGAGTTAAGGTAGGAGCTCCTATGTGAATACCCCTCCTCCATATATATATATATGAGATTCTGCATAATGATCCCTCAGTTCAGCAACTGCAGTGTTTGGTTCACCAAATGCTGAATCTGCTTAAGTCTCAATCCAGTTTGATTCAGGTTTATGTTTATTCATACATTAAATAACTATAATAAAGCTAAATATCACATGACAGTGTCACAGTAAAATAATCATTTTAATAATCACCAGTGCATAAAAGACATCCTATTACAATGTAAAGATCCAGGTATGANGAAGGGGGACCCAAATTTTAAAGTGTGGGATATGATTTGAATATACCGATATCCAGCTGGTGAGTTTTTTTTTGTCATGTACCGGGTTATATGAAAGTCTGTTTGATATAANCATTGATAAAATGTCACAAGTAGTAGACAGGAAGGTGACAGATTATATAGGTCCAGCCAGGAATGTATTGTATCTTTTAGTGTCNGGAATGGGTTGGGCACTGCGAGACATATCTGCATAGATTCCTGAAGAGTGTATTGTTCACGGAAGGGACTGCATACCATTGTGCTTATATACGTAGATGTTTATCACTGGCTTATACACTTCTATAGCTATAAAAGGCTTTCATTTGGATTGGTCCCATAAAAAGCACGTTTCTTCTGATCAGCCTAATGAAATAATTATACAGGTAAAGATGCTATAAACACAGTAAGAGAAGCGCCATTACCTCGTCTTTAGCTATTGCGAGCTGCATCTCGGCATTCTGCTTCTTGATGTTATAGTATTGCACTTCTACCTCATGTGTCAGCTGAAGCCATTTTTGTAGAGCGTCAGGAACAGACCAGTTACTTCTCAGCTCAAACTCTTTCTCAGCTTTCTTCAAAGCCATGCGGACCTACAGATACCAAATCATTAACTTCATGGACCCAAACCCTAAAGCAAACATACTTCTTCATAATAATAATAATCAGTTTCTCTATGTATACACTTTTCCTTCATAGGGGGAGCACATTCGTTTTAAAAACACCACTCTATTCTATATCTTCTATTGTGTATTTATTTCTCTTTGTTAGTCTTATAAATATCAGCAAGTAAAATTATATGAGCATTCTCCCATCTCAATACTTGTTGACAATACCCCCGAGCTCTGTAATCTCATCTCTTAGCATTCCTCCTCATGGACTTGGTCATTGAATGTACTGGTGCCTTCATTAATAACGTAGATGCCTCTGTCACATCTTCCGCAGGATTCCTGCCATCCATCCTATCACTAGCATTTCCTCCCTATCAGACTGCGCCCTCTGTAAACAATCAGGTCATTCCCAGTAGTGATTTACACTTGATTATTGTCATCTCCATCACTCACATAAAATACAGCTACAATCGTCATATTACATATCTGTAGAATCACTAAAGAAGTTAAGATCAGATGGAAACTCCACTGCAATATGTATCATTGAATGGAGAGCTCGTAAAAACAAAAGCAAGCACGTAGCAGAATATCCGCTGCCAGGGGACAGGTTACCTGAACTAGCTCCTCTTCTGCATACTTCAGTCTACTCAGCTCACACTCTGCCCCTTCCCTCAGTTCTCGCAGGCGATGGGCTTCGCGTTTCGCATCGCTGATTTCATCCATTAACTTGCGCTCAAGGTTTTGTTTTTCTACAGCAACGTTGCGGTTTTCTTCCTGAGCTTTTTCTAACCTTAAAAATCAAAAGAAAAAGAGAAAGAAATGTCCAATGTGAGTTGCAGTAAAAGGACAATCTCCAAATAACTTTCACTGCGGCAGCACCTCTCTAATATCTATTCAGTAACTAGAGCTTCATTTAGCATTTGTTAAACAACTTACAGAAAAGGAACAAAATGTGTAACATAAAGCAGCTGCATGAGTACGGCCTGTGTAACGCAGCAAGACGCTTGTGCAAAGGCAATGAACGGATTACACACAGATCAGCTCCTGCACCCAGAGCGTGACCATTACGGGATGAAAAATGCATAGTTTCATAAACCTCCATGTGATAGATGACACTGTACTGCAAAAGAATATACCCAAAAATAGACTGTACAGTTCCTGTGTATTTCTATCATGCATATGCGACTAAGCCCATAGTGAGAGAAAAACATCCACACATATGGGCTCTTGGTAGGTATATTGGGTTAAAGTTTTTATTAGGGCATCTTATAACGTGTTTTACATGTGTGTAATATAACACATGCAGTAAAGTAGACCGGGCAACACCAATGCAAATTTATATTATGCAAATATGTTTTTTTTTAGTCTACTTGTAAATCAGAAGCTTTGAGGAGGTCAAACTAGAAAGCATATTCATACTGAACTGAGAAATATTAGGACCAGGATGTTGTGGGTACGGTTAACGTTGTCTTACCTTTCCTGTAATTCAAAGAGACTTAGTTCTGCTTTCTGAAGCCCCTCTAAGTCTTTCATCATCTGCGAGATGTGTTCTTTAGACGTCTTATTCTGGGTATAGGCGAACCAGCATCCTCCGACACCAATCACAATAGATATAGTGAGTACAAAGTCTTTCACCCAGTTATGAGGGGGTCCTGTAAAAGGTAATGTTGACACAGGTAAAGCTATGCATATAGACAGGGACATTGTATGGTTTTATAGGCGGCAGTTAACTCTTATACTAACTTGTTAGTGGTCCAAACAAGACAACATCTAACGCCTTCAGATGGAGTTTTTGTCGGTGGCTGCGGTCAGCGATTTTCAGATGCGTGATCATAAATACTGGCTCATTCACAGCTATTCTGCACACAGGAAAAGGAGAGAGGTGATTATTGTACAGGAGCTAACACACTATACGGGCTGATCTCGTCCTAGCGGATGCCCAGCTTAACTCTTCAGGAGCCCCAAGTAGTGACTAGAGGTTGTTTATCATGTATTTATCAGCAGGTTTTTATATAGCACCATCAGGTTATTCAGCGCTTTACAGTTTCAACAATCATTAAGACATGGCTGCTTACACTGCATAGGATGCAAAAGATACACCGAAATATAAATGTTACAGAACAGGTCCTGTGTTAATGCTCCAGTTAAAGTACATGTGCGTGTGTGAGTATTAAACTGTCANCAAGAGGAGATACATAACAGTGTAGGCACCAGGTATGTCAACAAGTGATAAGGAAATGTTGATTTTAACCTTTTCCCATGCAAGCCGAGCAGGGATTTACCAGTCTCAGATGTATACCTTTGCCAATCAGCTGCAGAGAATGTCGTGTGTGTCATGCTCTGTATGCGGAGCTGGCATTAAAAACTCCACAAGACTTCAGAAACATCAAGAGTCATAATGCTGCTCTCTCTAAGCCTCTCTAAGTGACCAGCAAGGGAAAATGAATGTCTGGGGGTCTATGTCTGGGGGTCTATGTCTAAACACTGACAGTGTGCAAAGCCGGAAGAAAAGGAAATTTGCTAAATATTACGAGCTATGTAAAATGAATGCAAGGCCCATCACTGCAAGACACTAGCTTCATATCTGTATAAAGACCAGGTCTCTCTCCCCTGGTGACCACAGAGTACATGGGGGGTTCAGCATACANAGAGTTAATCATATTGCGGGTGACAGGAACCTGTCACTAGCACAGAATCCTTCCTGGAATAGTGCGTTTCAGACAGAGGTAGAAAGGTTCTGTGCAGCACATGCAGGGACTGTGTCGGGTTTCAAGGTCAGCCGCTGGGGGGGGGGGAAGATGAAAGATTACCTTGGCAGAGTGGTTCCTTTCACAGAGTTTTTTCGAAAGTTATTCTCATACTGCGGCAGCTCTACAAACTCAAACAACCACTGTAACGTCTCCTCTTCCGTCCAGTTATGAACTGCAAAACAAGACACGTCATGAATCATTCAATGCAACGTATATAAGAATCACATACGGAGTAAGGCAGCCATTGCAGGGAAACGCATGGAGTCATTGGAGTCCTGTAGCTTAGTAAAAGCAGCGTTCTTACATACAGATAATATGAAAAGGTAATCAGAAATAAAGCTTTAACGATTTATGTCCAGGAAACAAACTACACATAATAGTACACATTACCAATAATTAAATAACAAGGCAATTACTTTCCAAATGGCTTGAGCTGCCCTATACACAAATGTTAAAACCACACTAAAAGTCTTAGGATTCAAAAGGCTTAAGCTGGCCATACACTATAAGATAAATTGTTCCAATCAAAAGATTTTTCAAGAGTGGGTAAAACCATGTTGAATTGCAGNGGAGGTAAATTGAATNANTTGCAATCAGTATTACAGGTGAGAGATGATGTTTCCAGCCCAAGTGTAATAACAGTGTAACAGTAACGCTGGTCAGTATCTGTGTGCAACATGCAACAATAAAGTATTCTCCCTTCATGCAAACACTGACATTCATTTTACCCCCCCTGCAATTCAACATGGTTTCACCCACTCTTGAAAAATCTTTCGATTGGAACAATTTATCTTATAGTGTATGGCCAGCTTTAATGTAGCTGGTACACTCCTATATGCCATCACATTTGTATCTGCTTTTGATATGACATACAGATGGAGCAGACATATAATATGACAGGGTCACAGCTATCTAGGAGAATAGATTCACGCGAGTTAATAAGAAGGTTCGTGCTGATAGAGAAGATACTTTTATGTTACACGAGGTTACTTTCTTCCCGCAATGTCTGGGTTACATATGTCTGCACGGACAGGCTGTAGGTCACATCAGACCTCCGTGTCTTTGGAGTTAAAGTGTCTATCAGTACTTCCATCAGGAATGTGATCTGTGGAAAGCTGGAAAGCCGAGATTAAGGACTTTGGTGCAACGAGACCATATAAGGGATAAGAGTCTCTCCTGTAATTAAATAAAATTGTTTAAATCAGTGAAGGGTAAATGTAATTTTGCAAGTAATATTTCATCTGGTCAACAGTCAAGTAAAACTCCACGTTTAAGCCGTCACCCTGCAAAAGTATTTACACAGCTTATAATGACCAGAAACTCAAATAATCAAACGGATTCTTTCATTTTACCATCGGATCTATGGCTTTACTGTGCTGGGCTGTAAGTACGCTNATAATAAATAATAGGTTGACACGCAGTTTCTTAAGTCACCCAATTTTCCGATTCGTTTCATCTATGATTTATGGCGATGTGTAATAAAATGTAAAGGGCCGGTGGAAATGAATGGCTTATTCTACCGATTTCTCCCTAAACCAATACAAAACAAAAGTCTTATATGGATGTTGGTCCCTCAGGATCCTCNCGTCTATCAGCAGTCTAGATGCTTAGAGCAGTGTGGTGAACATGTTTATTTGCTGTTGCAGGATATTGTAGCATCATCTATGCAGATACGTTAAAGCTGCGTATGGATTATTTATTTTCACTTCTATATTAGACCATATTGCCTTAACAGAGGGATAAGGCTCCAGAATGTGGTTATGCTGTTATAGTGGAGTACCTTTCCACAAGGCATCATACCGTGTTTCCCCGATAAGCCCTAAAAATAATCTAAATAAGATAAAAATAAGCCCTACCTCAATAGTAAAAGCAGGACTGAGGGGAATGACGGGGATAAAAGCAGGACTGTTTATATAAATCTCTGTCAATGTTAATTAAAATAAGACCTACCCTGAAAATAATCCCTATGGTGTTTTTTAGACGGTAGTAGTCTCCGGCCCACACCGGCTGGCTCTTTCCTGTGATACCATTTTTACATTTAGCTTAAGATCAACAAACAATTAAAGACATTTTACATAAACCACCGCAGCAGGTCTAGCTGAAGGTTCACTTATTTCTATATAAATGACTTAAATCTGTAATATGTGAAAAGATTATCTGAATAATATGGAGGACTATGGGGCGCACTGGAAGACATGCAGCAGCTTGCCCAGATATAGCCACAGGAGCCATTACATTCATCATTCATTTGAAACCCTGATCCAGCTTAATATTTAGAGTATTTTAGAGGATAACATAGACAAGCTGTACTCTGACTCAAGTCTATTTTGTAAACATGGATTTTCTTTCATCTTGTAATCAGTTCTTTGTTTTAATAATAAAAAAAAACACTCTGCAGACTAACAAGCAACAAGTGTCCACCGCGTTACTGTATTCTCATTCTGTGACGACCACTTCATCGGCTTTTCCTTAGACAGGAGAAAGCGTCATCCCCGGCATCAAAGCGTTTTCCATCTACATACCCATCCACAGGGGTTATCTGTGACATTCATCTATTTTAGGATTCTCAAGGCAAATAGCATCATTCTTCCAGCTTCCCCCCTATCTAGTGGATGCGCGCTCACAGTATAAGGAGAATTCCATACACAGTATCCCTGCCTATTAGAAAAGAATCTGGATATTAGTTGTACTTGACAGTCAGTGCATGGATAGCATAGAGGGAAGAGTGCACAACTAGCACAATTCCTCTTTACTATCAATGAGTTATACCCAAGCATCGAGTTTCTCCAAGATGTAATTCATCTGGACAGATTTATTTTAGTGGCGCAGGGTGGAATGAAACTCTGGTTTTCATGTATCCAGTCGCAAATATAGAACATAGAAAGTCTTTGCTTCAAAAAAAAAAAAAAAAAAAAAAAAAAAAGTTTTAGAAGTGCATAGTTCAAGGTGTCTCTCCATCCCCACAGCACACAGCACAGGCAGAAGGGGATGCGTTCCTATGACAGAAGATATAATAATACTGCTAAATAATCCTCCAATATCCTGATAAAAATAAAAAAAAACTAAAATGTTTGTTTAAAAAAAAAAAAAAACAAAACCCCAAACACATTATGGTGCCCCAATTAATTGTTAAGGAAGTCTCACAAAAATTTTTTCCCCTTATGCGTGAGGGGAGTGGATTGAATCGGCCCCTACATTGACAAACGATGAATACTTGCCATGGAAAACGCTTGGTAGGAAATGAAAAATATGGCGATGGGTTGTGTTACTATTCTGAAGCTAAATGAACGTATATAGGAGTAACAGGATAACAGAATAAGCTAAACTTATTAAAACAAATAGCAGTACAATGACTTCACTTTGACAGATTACACACTACAGATTTCCATTGTGTAGACTTTTACCTTTACTACGACTAGAGCATTATTCTGTCATAATTTACTCCTCTTGGGTTGAGAGATCATACATTGTGTAATGACATATATCCATCTACTTCCCTTTCCAGAGAGATGGACTTGCCAAACGCAGACACAGAAGTTTAGAGGAGCTACTTCTGCATATGAACCAAGTGAACCCGGGAGGAGATAGAGGAGAGTGGAAGGAACGGTTCTGGTTACAAGGCTGTGGTGAGCATTGCCTTAGGGATAACAGAGGAACCCTTCAGTGGATTAAATACCCCCATACATCCCATAGCAGCATGATTCACCTTCAGACGTCTTCCACCTCTTCCACAGGTCCTCCACGGTGATGTGCTTGTCTTCTCTATGTAAGTGGTTGTGCTTGTGGGAGGCATCTTTGAAGTTCATGTCTTCACGCAGAAACTGAAATACAGTAAAAATGTCTTAAAGTCTGTTCCCTTCAACATGATGTACTAAGGACACAATACATCACTAGGGATAAAGAAAAAGACAAAACAAGTGTCTGTAAGAAGAATCTGATATAAACTCTAAAATATATATATATATATATATATATATATATGTATGTAAATGCTAAAAAAAATGTATATATATTAAATATTCTGATTTACAATGGTGTTACATAACAGAGGCTATACACGTATCATACATAAGCATGTATGCCAGAGGTTCCCAAACTTTCTCAGTCGAGGCACCCTTAGGGTCTCCGTAATTTTGAGGCTCCCCTAAGACATACTCATTTCTAATTTTTAATGTTTTTGAGTCAAAATCATGTAATAACTATTTAAGTAAAGACAGAAATACTTCAGATTGACATCAAATCTTGTGTTGCTCCTATACAAGAGGTAAAATTGTAACACTGGCAGTGTTGCACCATATCAGAAGAAACATTCCGTGGCACCCCAATGAGAGCGTCACGGCACCCCAGGGAGCCACGGCACACAGTTTGGGAACCACTGATGTATGCTATTGTTTTCTGTAAAAGGTAATACTACCACCTATTACTACGTGAATAAATAAAACTGCAGCGGATTTAGATTTAAGGCTGTGTACACACTAGTAACTATTGTTCCTACGTCATGATAAACAAGTATTTGGAACAGGATGAGATGAATGTGTATTCTGTAACTATCATACCGTATAATGTCACATAGTGTGTACCTAGTTTAACTTCTCAAGAACATGAGAGTAGGTGTCCAAAAAACAACCTATCTGCTAAGTACTCTCATATAGTATATTTATTAGAGAGAAGAGACATCTGACATATCACTTTTATCTGCATCCAGATATTTAGGTCATTGACTATGAAAGTAAAGCTAAAGCACAGTACATACTATGATGATGACACCGATCCTCAGACTGCTGTGCCATCCTTATAGAATCAGCGCAGTGCAAACCCCATCCCCAGTAACTATCATCAGCCACAACGGTGTACAGTCATATCACTGCACTATTATTAGGCCGATAAGCCAATATATACTGTATATCACAAAATTAAGCAAATATAAGTAACCAAATAGTATGTGAAAAAGATCTGGGGTATTATTTCTCTAAACGGAACCCTTTATAGAGATGCAGAGGGAGCTAAAGGATAAAACTTTAACCCTATAGATCTGCCATGTGTGCCCATGCCTGGGGGCAAATACCAAAATCACTGTTTAGCCCTGTTCCTATGAATGATAAATGAGAGTATTACTAAAGGTGGGGAGAAGATGTGTGGCTCTGTCTCTTGTGTATGAGTGCAGGTAATACCAAGGCATTTCAGTCTCATCAGAGAAATCCACTGAACACATATTAGTGTTTGGGACAGATCTACACGGTGTTACAACCATTTACCCGCAAAGCGAGAACCATTAAGTAATGTATAAGCAATGTGCATACAATCCAATGCCGCCCTCAATCACATCTAGTGAACAACTCGGACTTACTAGAGCCTGACTCCAGGGCCCTGGACTGAACAATGTGACGAAGTTAACCCAACCAGACTTTGTGGCATCAAGTTAACTATCATAGTGCCCATTTCATGCTCAGGGAGTACCTGGATTAGGAGGGTGCTAGGGGTAAGTAGAACTGGTCCTGTATTCCCTGACACACGGACGCCATTAGAAATAAAGGATCCGCTGATGCTGTTAAATAAGAAGAGGTCTCTGCGCACCAGTCAGCATACTGTGATATTATCTGACATGAGCAATGTTTAGCTTCATTATTACAGCTCCTGATGGTAGACAATGTCATATACCTGTTGGTATAGGCTTACGTAATGAAATGACCAACAATGGGGATAAAAAGTGCAATATTACAGACAAGGTAATACCCGTGGACTCATCAAATCCCACAGAAAATCAATAGCACTTAAGGTAAGTCATTTCTGTAATGATAAAGAGCTGTGTCAGCAGGCAGGAAGCAGATACACACAGGCCGGCTCTATACCTTATCTCCATCTATGATTTCTAGCTGAGGACGGAAACATTAACATCCACAAACATCCTCTTACAGTGCACGAGCGTCTGTACTGAATATCTGGAAATGTGTATACATATAAGACATGTAATAAGAGAAATACAGGGAGATGCCTGGAACAAGTCACCATCAGACAATCTGATCTACTATGAGAACCAACGTAAAGGACAATGTACGCTCATTATAACTGCTTATAACCTATTCTACCTGCAGCTGGATTTATGCTTCTATGACATCTCCCGTCACATACATATATGTATTATTACAACTACCCTACATTACATTATAGAATGGCCTTCAGCAGGAATATAGGTCATCTGATTTTGGTATGGGTCCTACCCATAAAAGCCTTCGAGAAAAGGTTTATAAACATGTTATATTTCTCCTACTGTGTTTCCCCGATAATAAGACCTACCCTGAAAATAAGACCTACCCTAATTTTTGTAAAACCGTCCAAAATAAGCCCTACCCCGAAAAAAAGCCCTAATGAATTCCCCAGGACTGGGGGCATGATGGGGATAAAAGCAGGACTGTTTATATAAATCTCTGTCAATGTTAATTTAAAAAAAGACCTACCCGAAAATAAGCCCTATGG
>JABWIB010004444.1:0-16807 GCA_016617825.1 Platyplectrum ornatum
TATATATATATATATATATATATATATATATATATATAATACACAAACTTCATGCAGGCATTGTCATAGGGTTCATGTAGTTTTAAAGTTCATAATAACTTCTGACAGCTTGTTATGTATCACTATGTATCACTATAAGGCTATCCTTTATGTGACATCACACAATGCTTAATAACTATTCCATGGTGTATCACTGGTCGCATGGTGTATCACTACTCCGTGCTGTATCAGTTTTCTTATGATCTCAGTATTCTGTAATGTATCAGATCGCTCCTATACGTTGCACGGTCCCTATGTTACACGATAGCACCAGTGATGGAATATTAGGTTTACCATTCTTCTGTCTTGTTCTTGCAGCTCTGGTCGTGCGGTTTCTCACCAAGCGCTTCATTGGAGACTATGAGAGGAATGCAGGTAAGGACACTGTGCCGGCTCATTGTGCAATAGCCATGATAGTCATATATGTGTAAGACGTCTCTTATTCCTCGCGGAGCGTCCTGTAATGAATTGTCTTATTGTTTTCTTAGGAAACTTGTACAGCAGACAGGTCCAGATCGATGGCATGAATCTCGCCATACAAGTGCAGGACACACCAGGCGTACAGGTAAATCCACTCCTCTGTCCTGTCCGTGTTTGCTAGTCCAATGTATCTTTATTAGTAATAAGTATATACTGTGTAGTAAGTATATACTGTGTAGCTGCTAGTTATTACTCTGCAACATGTAAAAAAGTGGAAGACTATAATAGCCAGAGCGAATAGTTTGTAACAGATGGAAGTCTCATTGAGGCAGGCTGAGCTATATACATGTAATTAAGATGTATCCGTGAACTATTGAACTACATCCAAACGCTGTAAATGGTCTGGAAGCAGGGACACGTATAGTCTCATACACACCGGATGGTTAAGTGCACACACAGAACTTGTCTAGTCCTCGCAGTGGAAATGGGCAGCTGTCCAGATGTAAATGCTTCCAGCTTATATCTCCTTACTTTCCAGACTCTCTGTCTAGCCAGCTCATTTCCCTTCCTGCACCACTACAAAGTCTTTCCCCACTTCTCTGCTGTACATTCCACTGGAGAATAGAGCGCTGCACTGGATCTCTTTCCAGATTGTGCAGCTGCGTCAACATACATTAGGTTAGGAAGGTGAAAGCACAGACAGATTGATATAGCATACATCTAGCACTTAGGGGAAGGATTTTTTGGAACCCCCGTCACACTGTCTGTTTCCAGCTAATTGTTTTACCATTCCCTGTAAGATCACATCATTTAATGTGCTTTCCCTCCCTCCCCAGATACAAGAACAGAGTCTGGAGTGCAATGAGCAGCTTAACAGGTCTATCAGATGGGCAGATGCCGTTGTCATCGTCTTCTCCATCACAGACTGTAAGAGCTATGAACTCATTAACCACCTGCACCAGCACGTGCGAATGCTGCACCCGGACAATCGAGTTCCCATTGTCATTGTGGCCAACAAAGCTGACCTCCTGCACCTCAAGCAGGTTGAGCCACAACAAGGACTTCAGCTGGCCAACATGCTGAGCTGCACGTTCTACGAAGTGAGTGTCAGTGAGAACTACATTGACGTGTACAACGCGTTTCAGATACTGTGTAAGGAAATCAGCAAGCACCAGACCAGCAGCACACCCGAAAAGAGGAAAAACTCCCTCATCCCACGGCCAAAGTCTCCGAACATGCAGGACCTGAAAAGACGCTTCAAGCAGGTCCTGTCGGCCAAAGTCAGGACTGCCACATCTGTCTGAAGAACGAAATGGTTCTTCCAAACAGGAAAGTTTGCAAGGTTGCTAACATGGATTTACTTTGACATTTCTGGCTCGGGGGCAGCACAGGAATGAGAAGAGAAGTTCTGAGGAATCGCCTTCTGCCGACAAGAGGAGTAAAGTGGTTTAAGTGACTTCTGAGCGTCAAGGAGAGCTTCAGAACAATGATCAGATGCCTGGTCAGGAGCATGGTCATGGACAATTGTGGACTAAAGACTTGGATTCACAAGACTATGTATTAAGTGTGGCTGGAAAGTTGGAAATTACTATTGAAGTAGCAAAACATCCCCCTCTTATTCTTCACATTTCCACAGTGTATTACATTTCTATACCCAACAAAGTGCTGTTTTATAGATTGTCCCAGTGTTCTTCTCTGTGTGCACTGACACTCGTCAATGACATTGGATAGATATGATAGATGTGGTTGTGACTCCTAATATGCTGCACACACCTTATGTATATTCATGTGGGTTGTTAGCCCAGTCTCATCATAAGACATCGTGTAAATGTGCTTTGTGTTTGCACTTTCCATACCTGTGGTAAACCTGCATCATGTGCTGGGGGCTCAGACCTGACACTAGGGGGCACTGTTTTCATGTATGATTATCTTTTATAAGAAGAGACACACAGCTAATGGATAAAGTCTCTAATGTTTAGCCATTAAAGATCCAGATAAAGGCTAAGAGTTGTATGACTTGCACTTTAAAAGCCAATTGTGCTTTTCCTTTGTAAATTGTAACTTATTTATTTTTGTGTACAATAAAACGCCTTTGCGGCTTACTTTTTAACCAATGTTTACTTTTTTTTTTTTTCCTTCTGAGCTCTGGATGATTCACAGTGAAGCAGTGGTGTTTTCTTGAAAATAAATCTGATTATGGTAACAAATAAGACTTAACCACAATATATGGAGAAGCAATCTACAGTATCACAACACAATTCCTAATAATTGTGTAACTGATGGTGGAATAGTTTGATTTCAGCCTTCTGATTATTAAGCAGGACAAGAATTGGCACCAATAACATGTAGCGAACATTGCAGAGTACATGCACAAAACAGTGGATAGACTTCTACCACACCATGGGGAAGAAAGTGCTGCTTAATGCCAGTTTCTATGTGAGATGCCTTATTTGCAGTTGTCCAATTAAACTTCTGCAAACTCTCTTTAATTATACCAACTTTAACATAACATTGGAGGCCAGATTATTTACAGATATAGACTAATAAATAGTGTACTGACCATATTAGGTTACATACAATTAAATGCCCATCCTATGTTCATTACATAAATTAGGACACACTCCATACGACTGCAATAGATCTATTTACTATCCTAACACATTCTGTAATCTTACTGCAACTCTAAAAGGAGATTTTACCTATTTCTATTTTTTATAGTATATATCTGCATCTCCTACAGTTCAGTGTCTGGTTTGCCTTTACTCCCAAACTCTGCCCCAGCCCCTAGTTGTATATATAATTCATCTAATATATCTATCCACACGTTTGCAAGCAGCAGAGAAGGACATCTCCGGCCACTGACACGTGATTAGGATTATTTGTGAGCCAAACTCTCTGTGGTGGAATGCAGACACATCATTTATCCATTATACAGAACGTGATTAATGAGAACACTAAGTATTCACTAATCAATATTGTGTAAAAACACATTTCCACCGCTTTCATGGTCACATCTGTGAAGCAGGTGGATCCCACCATGTGGCCACAGAATTACAACAGCCAGGCATCACAGATACTTTTCCTTTGATACTGTAATACTGACATGATCAAGATGGTATTTCAAATAGTTAAACATCTCCTCATCACTGAACCTGGCTGGTTAACAGCACCATCACGAGAGGATCAATTACCACTGCAGCAGGAACTTATTAAAATATCATTATTGTCAGTGCTGAAATACATTTGCATATTTAAAAGTATTGTTGCAAAATTTCAACGTGCCATTTTTAAAAGTTAAATAGAAAAAAGGCAAAATGCTGCTAGAAGAGGAGGAGGCCAAGATGTGTGATCGCATGAGCGCACTAGTGGCCATATTATTATTTATTATTACTATTATAATTAAGGCGCAGATGGGACTTTGGTGCCAAAACAACCTACATGCCTAGTCACACCTAGATATGAGTATGACAAACCATAGCAATGTGTGTGGTCCTTGTGCATGTTCCAGGTTTGCATGCTAATGGGGCCTATTCCACATGACCTCCCAAAATGTGAACTTGATCTTGTTAGGTGTGTGGCAACTCCAGAATGAGATTGTATATTATGAGAAACTTCAGTAGCAACTAATGAAAATAAGCTACTCCCGTTATCTCAGCCAGCAGGTGGAGCAGGGTTCAGATCAGGACAGAGAAACGTAGTATGGGGGACACATAGTGACACAGAGTGAAGTGATCACAGCTCATTATAAAAGTTATCAACAACAACAAAAGCTCATTTATAGCTGTTTAACATGGTAAAATATACATTATTGCAAAACATAAAAACCATAAACATAAATTCATTATATTTAGTGTTGGACAATACAGAATGGAAGACAGCAGCATGTATGAATATATGCCAATCATATAACAATAATATGAACAGGCGGATCAAAGCATAACATGTTTATATTAGCACAATATGCTCAGACCCCGAACAGCAACTTCCTGGGACCCCTCATATTTAATAAGCACAGTGTTTTCCGCCTTTACGTGGCAGCACACCGTTCCCATCCATGTTTTCACATCATTGGGGGTATGCCTGTGTTCCCTTGAATGTATACCTAGAAGGTTGAAAGCACTAGACCTACAGATACAGAAGTACATTATAAATAGGAATGTGTTCCAGTAGGCTGCATCATAAATTGTTAAGGTCATGCTTGAGTATGATGGACTACAGGTGCCTCTTTATTACACATAAGTACAGCTCTCACTGCAGATCATGCTCAGTAAAGAGTTAAAAAAAACCCCGAACCCAAAAACCAATCACGGGCCCCCTGTCAGCTCCGGGCCTGGGTAAAGAGTACCCCTCCCTCGACGGCCCTGACTCCAGTTACTGTGAGGAACCATAAAGGACCTGATTCTAAGTTTTAGGTGGCCGCACGCTGCGGCCACCAGGGCCTAAATTCACTAAGCGGAGAGTTTGCTGGTGAATTTGAAAGGTGGTGAAGTTGCCCATAGCAACCAATCAGATTCGAGCTCACATTCTCCAGTATGCAAAATTAAACTGAGAGCTTGAATTTGATTGGTTGCTATGGGCAACTTCACCACCTTTCAAATTCACCAGCAAACTCTCTGCTTAGTGAATTTAGGCCCAGGTCCGCAAAAAGCGCAGCTCTGTATAGAGCGCAGGGAGAGAGGCATGCCATATGCCCCGCTTCCCTGCGCTATTTAAAAAAACGCAGAGGCTCCGGATGCTGTGTCCGGAGCCTCTGCCAGTGTATACTCGCACAGACACTTTATTTAATATTTTATTTTTTTTTATTATTTTTTTTTTTTACACTTAACACTTTTACACTTTTTTTACACTTAACGAGGCAGGTAATTGTCCATAGGACATTACCTGCCTCGTTCCCTCTGCGCTAAGCCTGCACCATGTCCAGACATGGTGCAGGCTGCGCTTTCAATTAGCAGGGCTTAGCTAAAGGCGCATATGCAAATGAGAAAAGGGGACGCGTGGAACGCCCCTTTTCTCATTAGCATTTGCCGGATTGGTGGAATCATGGCGGGGCTTAAGTGGAGCCGCGGCACATAGAACCTGTTGTTAATTTATTTGAATCCCACCACTACATACACTGTGTAGATGAAAAGTTCTATGTTGTATGTGTTTTATACTGTTCCAAAGGACAATATATTAACAATATATTATCCTATATATTAACAGTAAAACCTTATGTCCTGAGTGATATATCCACGATGAGGAAGGGAACGTGTCCTGAGTGATATGTCCATGATAAGGAAGGGAATGTTTTAGCTTTGTACATGGCTGTTATGTACTGCATATATATCCAGAGCAACACACATGTCCACATCTGGATCTTACACCTTCTATTATTTGTGTTCTTTTTACGTTTGGCTCTTTCGCTAGCAATGCGCTGCAGTTATATACTGATCATTTACTATTAGGTGGAAATAGATTGCAGGATGTTAATATAATCTAATGACTGAAAACTAAGGTAATATTTTAGGTACACATAAAACCAAAATTGACCTCTGTGACAAGAACATTGGGTTCTTATTACTTAAATAAAAATGTCTCTAAGAGGAGGTTTATAAATATATTATTACGCACCTTCATTAATGAAAACAACATAAACCCCTGAAAGTCTTGCAATGAGTGTCTGTTCCAGAGTTTTCTTTTATTGCTTAGAATTTTCTTAAAACAAGAGTAAATAAATGATAATACATGAAAGAACCTACAGTAAGAAGCTGTTACAGGGGAACAGATGTTACACGTGCTGAATGCTATGTTATAACCTATTCATTTATTAGGATATTGAATTATATTGAATTGAAACCACTAGAATTGACAGCATTATTTACAGTATTAACCCATCAATATAATTCTCTGATGATAGAAACAGAACTGTATTCGTTAATAAAGACAATCCACCAGCAGGGCTGTAACATCTGTACTGAGCAGAGCAGCTGCTATAGGGGCTAGCTGTACCGCTTCATAACTCAGCAATTGGAAGATAAGGGTTTGTGCTGCCAAATATTTTAGAAATGAAGAGCATCAGATAATATGTAACTTCTGCCCAGATCCTATATTATTACTGTAACAGAGTGAATGGATAGACAAAAATGTAGACACGTTTTTTAATGCTGGAACAATTTTGTGCGTTGTGACGGATCAGAATGTATCCGCGGATTGCTTCCAGCAGCACAGTATCTGGCTGTACCTAATATAATAATGTCTCCTGGCATAAGAAGGCCAGAGTTTAACAACATGGAAGAAGTCTTCTCTCCTTTCCTGCTATTTCTTAAACTGAAGCGTGTCATATTGTATGTGTCTAGCCTTTTCCTATTTCCTTTACTATATGAATAAAAGGTTATTATTAGAAGAGAATAAAACACATTATCTGCATTTTTTTGGTTTAGCAATAAAAATAGGATATTTTTGGGAACTTTAATCTGATATCCAGATCACCCACATGAATATAATAAGCTGCAAATATGTCACTAATTAAATGGTAGAATTCACCTAAGAAATGTAAATTGTGTGGCCAGCCATCAGCCGGCATATAACATTAAATTCTAATAGATTTCATTGGCCAAATGATAAATTCCGATCATGTGACTGTAGGGGACAAATTATTTTTGTACATTTATTAATCAAACAATGCAGTTTTTTACATTTTAATCTGTCATAGACCCTTTGGGTAATTTTTTTTTTTTTTTAATCATTTCGCCTTCTAGCATCATTATTTTTACTGCATACTAATAAATGATATTTTTAATGAACTCATATTGTTATTCTTATCACTGTTCTCTGAGTGTGCCACTTTAGGTATCTTTTATAAATATCTTTTGGTATTTATTCCCCTTTTTTTCAGGCGATGATTGTCATCAATTTTGTACAAGGAACATTTTGTCCATCGCCTAATTCTAATACTTCTCTGCAGACTAAGGGCACTCTCATTTTGTTGATTAAATGATTTTTGTAGCAGCATCCTTCAATATGTTCTCTACACCAGCTTTCGAGGTGTGCCAGTCTATACAGGTATAGTTTACTGACGCATTTTCCCTGTTACACCCCCTCCAGACCCGTGATTTTGTGATAGATGTTCTCTTCCATACCCTCACTTATAAATACCCACTTCGAGCCCTGCTCTAAGTGCTCTAAAAAGAAGAGGAGCAGAGAAGAAGGCCTTCGGGTCTCTCCCATTAGTTTACATCTCCCTGAGTCATTTGTCGCTTAGAAATGGAGTATTTCGACATAAATATTTCTATCAGCTAGATTATTTGCTTAGATTTGCTTTATTTTACAGTGAATGGAGTATATGCTGAAATAATCATATGTTGGCACATTAGCATTCTGTACACCGACTGCTGAGGGAGAGTGGATGTGGCGTGTGCGTCTCTGCTGCTGTACTTTCCTGGATACAGTTCCCTATAGACAGAGTTTACCTATGTGTGGGCAAGGTGGGGTGCTGCCACAGCCCCCTCCTCTCCTTAGGGACCCCATAGCAGCTGCACCTCTTGCACTGTATATAACTGATTACTTGGACTCAGCCTTTGAGATTAATATGAGATTTTTTTTATCAGACTGGCATTAGATCAGAATGTGAATGCTGCCTCTTGGACACACTTAGAACAGATCAGAATGTATCAGTCATGACTTTCCAGAAACATATCTGGCATGAAACAAACAAGTATTGACAAGTGATTTATGTCTTTCTTATTTTAAGTAATTCTTCAAATCTCTTTGAACTAGAGGGATTTTACATAACTGCAGAACCACGAAATACAATAGCAGTAAATGAATCATTCCTAATCTGGTAATTCCTTTATCCACCATATCTGTTGAACAGCTAAATGTCCTGCTGTAAAACATGGTCATGCATTCCACACCCTCAAATATCATCATCCATACTTCCAAAGACACTAAGATGAAGGACCATCACAACCACAAATATAGATGCTCACACTACACCTGGGCAAATCCATAATGAATTGCGAGAGATGTCACCTAGCCCAAATCTAAATAAAGTGTAACAGTAACGCTGGTCAGTATCTGTGTGCAATAAGCAAAGTATTCTCCCTGCATGCACACACTGACATTCATTTTACCTCCCCTGAATTTCACCTTTGCCCAGGTGTAACTTTACACTCTTACTTTCAAGTCTGGATCTGGTTCACTGTCTGCATACATCTATGACAAGTTCATGTGTCATTACAAACCTATTAATCCTATTTATTGTCACAGAGCACCCAGAGTGTTTAAAATTCAAGAGAAACATTCTTAAATTGTTTTGCAAATAGAAAAAACATGCAGGATACACCATGTCATTGGGCATTATACACTCTGGATCAGGCTCTGTGTATGAATATGAGATAAATCCGGCGTAAAGATGGGAAAAAGCTGGTCGTGGACTTTTTCCAGTCTAGTACAGTAATGAAAATGCGCGGCTCTTTGATTAAACTTTGTGAGATTGGGAGCTATTATCATCTATGAAGCTAAGCAAGATGATACCCATTCAGATTATTACCTACAGAAGGCTGGGGGTTTCATGTAATTGCCGGGTTTTATGATAGCCTGGCTTTTTGGAGGTAATCTGAATGGGGTTTTTTTTTTTAAAGCTGGGTCTTATAATGTGAATGGGTTATAACATATGAGAAAAACATGTTCTATTCAATATAAAGCATGATTATTGTTTAAAAATATAATTAACTAAAATGTATTAGTCATCTGCTCTCCATTAGGATTTGCTGTTGTATACTACTGTTTTACTCCATTTATTTGCATTTCTGATATTTCTATGGGTGGGTCATCGCATGACAGAATTGATTGATCATGTTTAACATGTGGCAGCCTCATTGTAAAACCAGCTTCATTTAAATTGGCTTCCTTATCCATTATAAATGTTGACAGGTTACCTCAAAAAGTAAAATAATGTGCTCTTAGTAGAAGCCTATTCTATGTAGGCAATCACACATATCACATTCATTTTGTTACTTCAGATTCAATCAAATGTTAGACCTCAATTGGGACGTGAAAATGTGTAAGCACAATCCCAGGACAAATCCTTTGGTCCCAGTCCATTCGGGTACTATTCCCAATGACTGGGTGATACAGGATGGAAAGTTCAAGCTGCACTTGCAGGGTAGACATTGAAGGTTTAACATCTTTTCTAATCTATAGCAAATATTTTATCCCCAATCTGCTTAGCAATGCCCCTGTACACACCGCTTTCTAGTCTCCTGTGGATCGTTTCACAAACTGTTCAAATAAATCTCTGCTGCAGTTACACACTTGTCCACAAGGTGGCCCTATGCAGGAGATATGAATGGGAATTGTTGCTATGGGGATTGTGTGGCAGTACACACTGGAGAGATCAGGACATCATTCATCTTTTAAATATAGGAGCTCCTAAAAACCAAATCACATTGTTCAAAAACACATTGAACAATCAGATGATTACTGTGTGATTGGAGGGATATCTGATTAATATCTTTCCAGTGTGTACCCTGCACACGCATGTGTGTCTGTGTGTGTAATATAACACCTCTGTCACATGCTTGACATTAGTAAAAGACATATCAATACAGCTGTCTGTAATATTTCTCCTATTGGTGAACTTTCACAAGTAAAGTCTGTCAAGCAATTGTGCCTCAGTACAACAAATGTTCAATGCTGCCCGATTCTCCCTCTCACCCCTGGAGTCATATAGGTCAGAAAACTGCATAAACACGTCATAGGCATAAACACGTCATTTAGGTTATGTCAGCTACTAAACATTTGGAATATGTGTTTGGTAATCTTGCCAGCCACCTTCCAATATATTTATACAGCAAATACATAAATAAATAAATAAAATAAATCAATGAATTAATTAATTATAACAGTAGAGTTATTTAAATACCCCACTATCCCTCAACATCCACTGATGGATTAAGCCCTCTGTATGGAATACTGGATCCTACTGATCTGCACTGATTAAATTGCTCACGTGCACCTAGTGTGCAATAAAGTGATTTTTAGAAATTCTAGATCCAGTTCTTGGTCTGGACCAAAGATCCAATATTTCTGCAGGACCCTTTGATCAGACTCCCTGTTAGATTGCTTCATTTCCGACAAAGGTACTCAACATTTCTGACTTCTGTATCATTATGTAGTAATGATACAGTAATGAAGGAGCTCATGCAGAATGATGCTGTAATACTGAGCCCCAACTACTGGCATACACAACAAGTCCTTTGCCAGGCGCATCCCTAGTCTTCACCGAGTGGATTGAGCCACTAGGATCTAGGCATATTTCACAGTGCAAAAGCACTGGATTGGTGTAAGTTTTGTATCGGGTGCATGATGGTAAGCTCCCCACACAGTGCTTAATGCAGTAAATTATTGTCAGACACGCTGATATAATACATATAACATACATCATTGAGTAACATAGAGGTATACATTCTACATTACAACAGTAAACACAATGTAGCAAAAGTTTTTATTAGTGTAGTAATTGTCATGATCCAGACATAACCAACAAGCATATTGCTGTAATCATAGAAATATCACTTGTACAGAGTAATAGATAACATTATTTAGGGCTTTGAAGCTAGCAAGGCACACTGTACATCACTGCATGTCCCCCTATTATCTGTTCCAATACAGGAAAACAGAAACGTATGTGAAATCATCATAGACATCATGTAGACCTTCAGAAAACCAGTTAAACTAACTCAGGATCATCACTCAACCGAACAACGACAACAATCAGATTCCGGAGTCTGGGTGCAGACGGTCTGTTCCAAAGAGCAATTCAGGAATGTCAAGCGGTTTCAGAAGCCTCGTGGACAGAACAATCACCTAAAAGTAAAAAACACAATGTCAGAGACAAGATGACCAGAGATCTGTGTTATAGACAGAATAGCTGGCATGTACACGACAGATCTCATAATAACAATGTAGCTCATCAGTTCTCTAGCAATTAAAAATAAATACAGATTCTAATGAAATTCATTACATTGACAGGTTGCATTTTCATGAATAGTGAATTATAAAACACAACATGGCACATGTACACTGGTACAACTTAATACACTGGTACAACTTAATAAATGTTAATAACAAATAAAAAAAAACTTCTATGCACTAATTCATTTATCATGAGAATTCTCCCCACAAACTACATAAAACTATCGGGAACATATACTGCAGCCAGTGTAATAACAATGGGGTGCTTAGGGGGACACACAATGGTGAAGATTGGATGGCTGGAGACACGAGATATTTGGCAGCTGTAGACACATAGAAAGGGTGGAATTGGATTGCTGGAGACACACAAAGAGTAGATTGAATAGTAGAAGAAACCTTCACAAGGAAATGATATTTTGGATGGCTGGAGACACACAATAACGGTGATATTAGATGGCTAGACACACAAGGAAGAGGGATGGTGGATGGCTGGAGACACACACTGTGTAGACCTCTGTAACTTATAAAAGTTATTTCCTAGATATAATTTTTTCCCCAGACATTTCTTTAAATTGAATCTAACCAAGTAAAATATGAAAATAGTCTATATAAGACAATGGTCAGAAGTATTGTATCTGTAAGTTGTGTTTGTGTCCATAGCATACTCACTGTAATTATGTGAGTCACTGAGTTGTGGAATCTATCTGGGTGTGCAGCTGATGATAGAAAATGTGTTGGCAAGATAGGACAGTCAGCTGGTAATGACCCTTTGGGCAAACCTATTGACTATGTGGTGGGGTTCCATTGCAATATTCTGCCAATGGGCCATTCATGCACACACTGGGGACAAGGTGCCAAATTAGCCAATATTGACAACGTACATATTATTGCAGATATTATGATTGTTATCATGTTGACCGTAACTGTTTTTTACAGATGATCTAATAACCAATAGAAACAAGATCACACTACGAATAGCTCTTTTAAAGGGACAACTTGACAGTTAACACTGCTGTTCGCAGGTCACTGTACCTGATGCATATATACTTTTAGAACACTTCTGCCAATAACACAGAACAAGAAGCTAAGAAAAGCTTTTAACCAAAATGTACAGCACTTTCCAGGAAGCAGAGAAACGAGAAGACGAGAAGACTTCACTCCTCTCTCCCACACCGCACTGTGCAAACTGGAGCTGGGTCTGGCCCATAAGATATAAGCAATTCCCAATAGCTGACTGGTCTGCCAAAACATTCTCTACATTGATACCATTACTTGCTTACATATATTTATTTATATGAACACTTTCTATTGTGTCACATCATCGCGTCTCTGCATCTATCATGTGTAATAAAATATAGTTCCGATCTGCTCTTCTATGACACCGGGATCAGTACATGTCACAGGCTTATGTCATTGGTCACTGTCATATTATTTGGAAACATTTTTACAATGTCCTCTATAACTGTAGCTCCCTCTAGCACAACAACCGCCGCTGGATGGGGAGCCATGCACAACATAGCTATGTTCCCTTACCCAGAGACACACATGCAGAGTAATATATAGTGGAAATGGTGCTTATGATTTGTGTGAGCTCTTCAGTAAAAAATGTATGTACTAAAAATATAAACTTTAAACTAATATATATATATAGTTTTTTTTATTATGACTATATATTGCGTTTGTACTGGTAATGGTTTGACATAGGTTGGGAAATTCTCAGTGGACAGCAGATCCCTGGACATAGACAGGACATGTGACTGCTGCATATATTTTGTAATAAACTGTTTATACGTACGTGTTTGGGTTTGCATTGAGTTTAACATGCTCTTACTGTACACTAATTACATCCCTCCATATCTTCCTTACCATAAAATACCCATGTCAATTCATACTGTTGTAGTAGTGATTTACTAAAACCTTTCTATATCCTGATCATTGAGGAATGCACTCAAATACCATCTGTTAACCCATTAATAATGTCCATATAAAATGGACAGCAGGTCCTACGTCTTTGTTGAGTGCATATCAGTTAAATGATAAGCATTATTTGGAAGCCAGGCAGATGCGCCATTAAGATTGGGCATTTAACACACATAACACACAAATTCAGGATGCGCCCGTCGTAAACTCTGGATCGGGTACTACATTTGTTTGTTAATATTCAGTCACAGCGTGTACTCATTCACCATCAGGGTGTGCGGTGCTAGGTCTGCCAAGGGTCTCCTGGGCAAGAAACATCATCTCTCAACTCTAATACTGTTACTAATGAAATTTACCACCTCCCCTGCAATTTAGCATGGTGTTACCCACTCGTAAGTTCCTTTGTTTGTACGTCTGGATCTGGTCTATCACCCTAATACTGTTTGCAACAGAGAGAGATTCGCATAATATAACTGGAATTGTCATTGTTCTATTGTGTTGCCCTTACGCTTACATTAGATAATGTTAATATGGGGTTCCATATTAGTTATATTAAACCCTTCCTTTCCTAATAATAACACTATGTCCTAACTGGGCCAATACAGTGTGATCCAATGCATGGGTCTTATCGTTACAAAGGTGTCACCAAAGTGGAATCCATGACCAGTGACCCTGCCACCAGTGCACTAGGGAAGGCGGGAAGCTGGGAAAAGTAAAGTAGAATTCTCCTATGAGGATAAGGTGCACGAGGAGTCTGAGCCTCGCTCTTCATTACATCGAGAGGCTGCATCGGGCCGCCTGTCAGTCTATCAGTATGGAACAATCGAGTTACAGCTGACCAGTGAAAGCATTGCTGCTGCTCTATTTGAAAGCGATGAATGAGAAGTGAAATAGGGAAAAGAATTTGTTTGGAATCAGGAGAATGATGGAGTACAATGCATAACCAAGTACTAAATTGAGCAGAAAATATCAATCGTAACCCCTTCACTGCTGAATGACTAAAGCCCTCTTAGATTAACGTTGGCAGAACAGCCAAACAAATGAGTAAACCTCATTACCGATTAATCTTCAGTTAAGGAGGATTTCATGTATTACATGGTGTATCTAAGTGTCATGGTCCAATGTTAATACGTTTATTTGCACATATGCATTTCCCCTAACAATGAATGTGAATGTGCCCCGTATGATGTGTCTGTATTACTGATGTTCCAGTCACATTTACATAAAACTAAATATAATACGTCTTTGCATACGTTTCAGTTATTAAGTGACACTTACACTATATTCCAGTAATGCATTCATCTAACCTACTAAGGCTAAAGCTGAATGCTTTGAATGTAATTGCTGATGAGAAGTATATTGAAGAGGTCATGTTGTGTCTGCTGTGCAGAATATAATGTGTGCAATATTTCCATAGGGTATAACCATACGAGGGTGCTTCGCCTCATACACAGACATGTCAGTAAATCAACTTAACAAGGGGCTTGAAAAGGCAAAGAATGTGCGTCTGGTGCTATACAATTGGAGAGTGTCATAACATAACTTCAAACAGGATGTCAATAGTTTAAGAATGCAAACACATATCTGTGGTGAAATCAAATATTTAATAGGACATGGTTTAAATGGAAAATTATTGGGTGCAATTCTTTCCTAGGGGCAGAAGCATATCCACCTTCTTTGGTGTGTATAATATAAATTTATGGAGATTAAGCCAACGTAACCTTGTATAACCCCAGGCAGGGTACACTATTTACCAGTCCACTGAACACAGATGGAAAGTTGGTGAAAGGATCTTTCTGTAATGGAGATGAATCATTGGGATCTTGCTTCTAACACTATCCTGTAGCTAGTAATCAATTTTAAACACAAAGGAGAATTAATTGGATTATAGGCAGCAAGGCAACAAAGGATTGCTGAGAGAGTCCAATATGGCCTGACACCAAAAAAATATATTTTGCTATTGATGGATGGGGCCTGATATTATCAAGACCCACCCATCATAGTAACAATCAGGGCTGATTCAGTCATTTACATGACATCACTGCATCAGCTCAGGTCTCAGGAGATTTGCCGACTCTCCCGGGATACCTGCATGAAATCCAGAAGAAGTCTCCCCGCTAAGCATCTTTAATTCGCCTCCATACTCCTAAACTTCAATGTAGTTCTTCTAGCACAATTCTTGGTACTATCTTACCCCTCCACTCTCTGGCCCATCCTTTAGTGAGTTTCCCTTCCTCACTTGCAGGGCCCCATGTTTCACATAATGCTTCTTATCTCCCTCACTTTCTTACAGCAGATTACCATAATTAATTACCACTTGCAGCAGCCATCTTAAAATATAGGTATTTATTAAAAGAAGAAATTTTCCTTCTGGGTATCACATGCAACTGTGGGGCGTGATTTTTGCAAATTGCGCGAGAAGCCCCACCTCTTGAACAACTAAATTGATTACGTCAAGCCCAACATATCCAAAGTAAATGTGTCATTTGTAACAATCGAGGCTACGTACAGTGATTTAATGTCTAGGTCCCAGGAGATCTTCCAGAATACTGGGAGAATTGTCCGACATTCTTCTGGAAATTCCGGGAGGCAGCAACACTGATATAATCTGTTTTTACTTCCAGCAAACCTACTGATAAGTCGTCTTCACGAAGGGCCTCATTCAATTCTGCTTTGCGCAGTATTTTCCCCCTCACGCTGTTTGCGTCTTTCGCTCACGGCTCATAGATCTGCGTATAGAAAGACACGGTGTGCTGTACCGTAAAAGAAAAATGTGCACGACCAGCTTTTTACTGTCTTCGTGCAGCATTAAATTGGCCCCAATATGTCTAAACTGAATTAGCCTAATGACCCTTCTTGGTCCTTGCTATTTTATATTCATATTTATTTTTTATACTTATTAACAAATTGTCATTTATCCATGAATCCATCCATTCATTCATAGTTTTAGGCCAGGTTCCCAACTCTCCTGGAATGTTCAAGAGACTCCTGAATTTTGGCCAGTTCTCCCGGTACCCCTGGAGAGTCTGCAAATCTCCCAGGGCTGACGCAGTGATTTCATGCAAATCACTGTCCCCAACCCCAAAACGTACTATGAGCAGAACCTTACTATGAGTAGAACCTTACTATGAGCAGAACCTTACTATGGGCAGAACCTTACTATGAGAAGAACCTTACTATGAGCAGAAGCTTACTATGAGCAGAAGCTTACTATGAGCAGAACCTTACTATGAGCAGAACCTTACTATGAGAAGAACCTTACTATGAGAAGAACCTTACTATGAGCAGAACCTTACTATGGGCAGAACCTTACTATGGGCAGAACCTTACTATGGGCAGAACCTTACTATGAGAAGAACCTTACTATGAGAAGATCCTTAGTATGAGCAGAAGATTACTATGAGCAGAAGCTTACTATGAGCAGAAGCTTACTATGAGTAGAACCTTACTATGAGCAGAACCTTACTATGAG
>JABWIB010004445.1:0-24940 GCA_016617825.1 Platyplectrum ornatum
TCGTGTCTATTACAGTATTGAAAGATCGCAACTTTTTATGTGCGCCTCTATGAGCCGCGAGCTAAGAAACCGTGAGTTTTCTCCTTTACGCAAACAGCATAAGGAGGAAAATTCAGCGCAATGTGGCATTGAATCGGCCCCTATACTATACTGTATGTAAGGGGTGATGTATTGTAACACACAGGATGCTTTNACACACAGGATTTGTTTTATACAGATCATTTTGGCAGTCATGCATAGGCAAGAAAAGCAGTGACATTTCCTATTTATCANTGAATGGGTATTTGCATGCTCAAAGAATGTACTAAAGGTCTATATGCACATATTTATAGACGTACACTTTTGTAACTCCACAAGACACATTATTGGGGATGCTGTGCCCTTCAAAGAGTGAAATCAAATCCACACACAAGTAACAGTCCTCACCTTACAGTAGAATATATCAGCATGCCAGCTAATCTACAATGATTACAGTGACTGAGGAATACCATTGTGACTGGTACCTCATTTCACACATAATTAATCATAGCTGTCTGTGCAGCTTTTCCTTGGAACATGTTATCTCTGTGGATTACTGTGTCTCGGTTTAAAAAATAAATATGTGGATAATATTATATATTTATTATTGTAAAAAATGATTCTCTCTGAAATGAAAATCTGATTTTTCCATGATGGAAATAATTTTTTTTGGCTCAGTTAGCAATTGTAAATATCAAAATTTGCTAGGTCAAACCAAGTAGTCATATGTAAAGACACAGGACCGCATCCACTGACGGCTGTACTCAGGTCTATGGTTCTACCTTATAATTTCTGCTCGGTTCTCACTGGATACAGCAAAGGGTGCTTAGCANGCAATGACAGTACAGGTCCATACTTTCCCATCTTATTTAGCAGACATGGACCCAAATTTACTAAACTGTAGGAAAGGAAAAAAGGAGATTGCCCGTAGAAACCAAGAGAGATTCATGTTTCNATGAGCAGCTGCAAAATGGATCAGTTCTGATCCTGCGATCGGAGCCTGATCAGTGGTGTATATGATTTTTTCCATTCTTTAAGAATGTGTATTTTAAACCAAGACTGCATGTGCTGCTGATATGCTGGACTTTACACAGACCTACTGGGATTTGCATTCCCTCACCTTCTGAATGCATCTTGTTTTCCTTTGTGTAATGGAATGTGAAAGCCCAGGTACTCAACTCTGGAAAAATATTTTATTGCATATAGCAGCTGTGTAGTTGGGGGAAGGATTAGCATAAAACAAATTTAAGATAGGTAAGAGTATATCATGTGGCAGAAACTAGACACTTTATACAGTGGCATCATATTTATAATTTATCCACTTTACTTACTATACTAGTTATTTTCAGATTTTGTAAGGAAAATAAAAGATACAATATTTTGCTCCAGGGAATACTGGAGAAAGCAATTCTCAGGGATACTCAAAAACATTTTGCACACTCAATAGACATTGAAATGCGTGTTTAATCACTACAACTAGCAAAGCCTTAATTCTGTCTACCTGTCACTGGCAAACTGAGCACAATGTGTTGGAAAAGTTATTGCAGGATAATTGGGAATGTTTCCCTATCAAGTCTGCCACAACACAGAAATGGGCAAAATTATATTCAGGAACAAAATAACTATAATGGACAGTATAACAGTGAATGTGCCAATAAATTCAATTCCAATTCAGTATATAACTTATTATTTTCAATGTATTGAAT
Organism: Platyplectrum ornatum; assembly: GCA_016617825.1. Lineage (NCBI taxonomy): Eukaryota > Metazoa > Chordata > Amphibia > Anura > Limnodynastidae > Platyplectrum > Platyplectrum ornatum. The sequence goes on from JABWIB010004445.1 coordinate 1,725, forward strand.
ATTTAAACCTTAAACATTGTACCCTTTGTATAAATGTCACATAATCCTGGCTCTGGTTTCCTGTTCATTGTTGTATTTTTTAAAGTATAAATAAAACAAGTGAAAGTCACTCAAATAAATGTTTATTTCCACCTGGGAGTAGAAGAATGGCGAGAGAATACATTTCACAAACAGACACAGGCAAGGCTCTTATCTAAGTGCTTTCCTTCCCATTGTAACCCACTTCACTTAAGAGAATTACAAATATATTAAAGCATCAACATTGAGAAGTCTATAAAGTATAACATGAATCATGGACTGGATCCAGACTTCTGAATGCGTGGCGGCGTCACGCATTTACAGAGGAAGAAGGAGCTGGGCACCGCTTCGGTGGAAAGCAAAGACAGATGTAACGTATATTTTTAGTTACCGTATTTGCCNGCGTATAAGACGACTGGGCGTATAAGACGACCCCCCAACATTTCCACTCAAAATATAGAGTTTGTAATGATCCCCTGCTATATGATCCTCTGCTGTATGATCCTCTGCTGTATGATCCCTTGCTTATGAGCCCCTGTTGCACTGACATTTTGCTGATGTCTCCTGGAGAGGAGGGGGGAGGATGTGTCTGACAGTTAATTCTTTCACTGCACTCTGGGGTCACAGGGTATGTCTGAGGTAATAAACATCTAATGCTCTATAGATAACCACCATAGGACCATGTATACAGCTAGTNGTTATCTATGGAGCATTGGATGTTTCATACCACAGAGAAAGATACCCGGCGTATAAGACGACCCCCCCACTTGGAGGCATGTTTTTCGGAGCTGAAAAGTAGTCTTATACGCCAGCAAATACAGTATTTATTTTTTAAAGGTTTATTTTAAGAGTATGATATGAAGAACTAGGTGGCAGGTGAACAGCAAACAAAATGCAGCAGGAACACAGGGTGATCAAATAATGACCAGAAGCATGGACATAGCAAGACCAGGGTTAGGCATCTACAGTAGTTTGCCAACACTTGGAGAGCAGTATGTTGACTACCCCTGAACAAGACTGTCCTGGTGCTAGCTACATAATAATTAACCAAGTTTTACAGCAGTCCCTAGGTGATTGGTTTACCCCAATATACCACCCCCTCTATGTAGAATTAAATGTCCCACCATGCCTTAACTCAACAGACATAGTTGACACCTGGCAAAGCATGGACCTGGANAAACACCTGGAGAGCCGCAGGTTAACTACCCCTGCCCTAGGGGAGGCCATAGTAGTGTCCATGATCTTGTGGAATACCAATGTAACGAAGACAAGTGTCTGCTCTCACAGTGTATGATTAGTTTGTCACCATCATGGAACAAAAANCTCTTATATCACATCTGTCACATCAATCATTAATCCTAGCCCTCTCCCCCAGCATTAATCAGTGCTTCATCTAAACTGTTTCCCATTCCCCTGCGGCAACCCATGACCCCCTTCCTCTAACCTCTCAACTCATCTCTGCTGTGGAGCTACTTTGCCACCACCACTTTCCCTCCAGTAGAAATTTGTTTGGTAAGTTACTATGTCCAACTGAAGAGCAGCTGTCTCACATTCAATAGTAATCAACTGCCAATACAGCAAATAACACATAACATTTAAACTATATATAAAATTTGCAGAGAAAGACAAGCAATGTAGACATAAATCCAAATCACAGAAACCACATACTCACATTTTTAAGCNTATTGCCTTTGAAATGCTGATTGTAAAATCAATCTAAACCTATGGNGAGGAAGGGTTAAATAAAATTTGAGACAATGATACAGGTACAAACTGAAACCAATTTTGACACCAGCATTTGCTGTAATCTTGAAACCCCTTTACAAGAATAATACATCTCATTTAATTGCAAAATTGAGTTTCAGTTATTTAACACACAGCACAGAGTTCAAAAGAAGCATTACATTTTCAATTTGCCACACTGCCATTTGCAAACACATTCAAGGTCGATCAAGGGGAAACTGTTTTACCTAATGTTTAGAGGTTTCGCAGAGGCTTTCATTTACAGAATATTTGTTTTCTATAAAACACCAAACAGCTGAAAACACATGTAAAACCTTATGAGTGGACCATCCACAGCAAGAGAGCTGTGCGGGCACTGTCACACTTTTCTCTCTTGCGAGATAACTGGGGTTAGCAGTGCTTATGCTTTTATACCATGCCTTAAGTGACCTTTAACCGGATCAGTGGTTGCACAGATTCCCCAAATCCTGCACCTAATGTACTNAATCCCCTAGTGCTTTCTCCATCCTTCCGTACACGCACTAATGCATGCTGTTGCAAACTCCACCTGACTCTGCTGAAAACGGGTAGTGGCTGGAGAGCTGGATCCATTCCAGTGTCCCTTCCATAGACCTAAAATCTGTCAGGGATATAGTGGCAGTGGGTATAGTGACTTTAGAATATGAGGTACAATGTTGAAGGTCATAAACAAATTGATTGTAAACAAATATTTGTTTGGACAGTTGTGCCGCATAAAATAAAAATATATATTGGGTAAGAGGGTGGGTTGGCAGCCGAACATGAGCCGCTGTATGACACGGACGTTGGCATCACTAGTGTTAGCACAGCCGTACATGAGGTGGTTGCTTTGAATGGCCGCACATGCCAATCAGCAGACCGGCTCATGTGCGGCCGCGAACCACCAATGTCACTGTTGCTCGGGTGGCATCTGGCACCCTGCCACCCACGCCAGCCCACCCCCTGGAAATGTTCTACGCTAACCATCANTAACTTTTCCTGAGAGAGTTTCAAAACACTTTCATCCTAAAATAATTTCAACTATTATTTAACTCTGAGCCAGAACCTATGATCCATATAGTACACAATTGGAACCTCCAAGCAGTGGAAGCGCAGGAATGGGAAATTACATGGCAGTGATATTCAGGTATCTATTTAATCTTTGCGTCTAATGGACTTCTTGTAGCCATGTCCTTCCAGAAGTCTTTCCCAACATAAACAGAACATGGAAACACATCAGAAGTCTGGATTGAAACACAGATAATGCCATGTCTATACTGTACATTGTAGTACCATATCCCGGACACTTGCAACCACAAGTTGCTTCCTCTTCGGAAGCGTTGGTCTGGATGTCTGCATAGGTCGCAATGCAACTAGATTAGGTAGCATAGGTGTGTGTGCACGTCCCATGGGATAAAAATGCGATTGGGAATACTACCAATTATTAATAATTATTCAGCAGCAATAATTTGTAAATTAATAGGGTGTATGAGGCATACTAGGCATCCTAGGGATTAGATCTGGACAGAGTCGCTCTTTTCATGGCGGGCTCCNTGTATTTGCTAGGCAGGGTATTAACAGGGGGATCAGATTATGAGGAGTAAGCCAGAGAGAGAGTTTAGTGTATTATCCTAGACTCTTGGTGTTGAAGCCCTGTTATGTTATATGTGTGAGCATTTTTCGTATTGTATTATATTAATCTATTTTTAACACGTGGATAACATTAAAGTTATATTTTAAATCGTATTTGCATACCTCGGTACTTTATCTGAAGACACTTGACTTCATCCAGAATATGTGTTGACTGCAGACTTAACAGAGAACCGAGTTGGGTAAACATATTAAACATTCTGTGATGACGGGCTGATAAAATACAGGACACTATCTTCCCAGCAGTGTTTTGTATTTTGGAGCACAAAACAAACCAACAAGCACACAGTATAGTATTACAGTACGNTAAAAGTTTTATATTTTATATTTCAAGAGACATGAGAATATTCAAGTGAGGCACCGAGCAGCTGTAAGGAAGCTGTAAATGGCTTCGAATGAAATCATAAGCAAAACGTTATTTATCCTAATAAAAAAACNGTGAATCCATGTAGATGTGTAGATTTAGGAATGAGTGGGGTATATGATTTGGATTCATACACACAGATATGGCAATCTGTAAATTTTTCAGTAACAAATTCCAATGCATAACAGAAATATGTGAATGACATAATCCGGGTAGAAACCTGGTAATAAATGACTTGGATTCATTGCAAATTGCTGTGAGTCACACATCCAGTTAGATTTTAGATTTCCCAGAAATCCCCNGGCTACCAGTTTCTGCAAATAAACCTTGTGATTAATAAATAAACAGCTCAAATGATTAATTCAACATAATCAACATAAGACATTTACCTCACCCTGTATGTACTGCCAATAATGTACACAGAAATCCACTAGACCTGTGCTTCTCAACCTTTCTTGCAGGGTGTAATGGTGACCCACAACTGAATCAGGCCANGTACCACTCTGCAAATCTAGATACATACACACTACACAGATATATTTTTTTATATTTCCGCAATGATTTGGATTTCTGTGTTCTACATATTCAATGAAATCTCCAATATATTTTAGTAAATATGTCCCTCCTCTATTAGGTATCACCACTGGTTAAGATTTAATGACAATGTAAACAAGAGCGATTTGTGAAATTAATATCACTGCTGCTTTGGGGCTTTGCTGGTTCACTTAGACAAAACTTAAACAGTCATAGTCAAATATGGTACTANGCCTCTTGGACATCTACAGCAGAACAGACAGTATACTCTACATCTATATGCTTAACTAAAGCGTGACCCTACATAATAATTGCAGGGAATGAGGCTGCAGACTGGTGGATCTGAATGTTAATACCATGGAAATGTATTAGTTGGTGTATTGAATGTGGCAGAAGTTTATTTTAATACTTAGAAAAACAGCACATGATGATGTAAATGAAGATGTATACAACTTTGAATGCAAATCTGTGCGCAAATACAGGAAACGTTTCCAGGTAAAACATTAATATGGAAACTCAATATGCACCATATTACAATGACCCTAGACACATTTCTTCTTAAGGCATAACATCTCTGAACTGAACTGAAGTTGACATAACAGATAGGAAACACAGATGATATGGGTGCACAATGGTGCAAGGCTTAATTAAACCACAGTGTTTGNCCCGGATCCAGGTCTACGCGAGACCTTCGTTCTCGCAGTCATGTGCGGGCGCGCAGGAGAGGGGAGTGAACCCCTGTCATTGATTGCTCTCACGTGGAAATGGCAGGGGCTAACATTCTGTGGTAGCCCCCACCCATGGTAAAATCTGAAAGCTGTCAAACATGGCAGCATGTTATATTAAATAATAGAAACATAGAAAGTGACGGCAGATAAGAGCCACATGGCCCATCCAGTCTGCCCCATNGGGTATTTAAAACTATACCAANCCAAATTTAATCGCTATTTTGTTTGAGACTCAGAATACCTTTATATTTATCCCAAGCTGCTTACACTGTTCTGTAGTATTAGCCTCCACCACTTCTGATGGGAGGCTATTCCACTTATCCACTACCCTTTCAGTAAAATAATTCTTTCACACATTTCCCCTGAACCTACCACCCTCTAGTTTATACGCATGCCCTCGCGTTCTACTATAATGAGGCTTAATGTTACAATTTTGATAATGTATTGGTGCAATATGTGGAAGGATCCCCAGGTAGCATTCTAATGAAATGGAACCATGAAGCAGAGCAGGTATTTCAGAGGTTCTTATATGCCTTATGGATTTTATTGACTTCTGCCAGTCAGTTTGCTATTATTGTGACAATATTTGCTCTGCAACCCATACACTGCCACTCCTTCTTGTTAGTTATGCTATGAAAAATAAAATGATGTTGTGCCCAGTACAGTTCTGCTATTTTAAGAGATAAGAAAGTGTTCTCTCCTAATAGTTTGTCTATATGAACACGATATTTTTCTTACCTGCCCTCTTGATCTCAAAGTGTTAGAAAGAGCAGAAAATAGACATTGTAGCAAAGCAATTAATGCAACAGTTAGAAAAGCTAGAAATGGCTTAAGAGCGACTGTACACGTACATTTTAGGATATGAAAAAGTGTTTATTTCGCATTTTAAATAAGGAAATAATCTTCCACATTTTTTACATTTTATCATTGTATTAAGAGATGGAGTAATACAGTTAATACGCAGAAATGTATAGCTTTTTTCAGAACGAAGAATAAACATTTTAAATTGAACAGATCAAACGAAACATACAAATTGGATGGGGACTGAAGCCGCGTGCCCATGATTCAACATTACGGAGAGATTGATTCTTTTTCTTAAACAAAATGAAAAGTGAACAAATGAAATACATTGTGTTCTCTACTGGAGAGCTTTTTTACAAAAGAAAATGATGGGCTGCAGAGAAAAGGACAAAGGGGTATAAAACACACGGATGCTAAAGTATTTGCAAGCAGCAAGACGCTGAAATGGAAAGCCTAAGAAATGAAGTGCTTATAAAAAGAAATGCTAAAGGATATGCTACTGTTCATGCAGTGATGTCCTTTAAACTGTGGCTTTCTTATGTGTTATATTGCATGTATATCTGATGAGATATGTTACATATGTTATGTATATAATTCCCACTCAGAGATGCAACCAGGAAAGCTGTATGCCATGCCATGCTCATTGACAAGTCATGTAATCTTACACCCCTGTGCACTATTTCTAATGCACATAATACCATTTGTTGTTTACAGTCATGCTGCTCCCTATTAATTGTCCCTATTATCCCTATCATGCTTCTCCCTATTACATACAATGCTAATAATAGTTAGTACTATAAAATTTACCTATTAGTGATAACCAATCAGTGGTTATTCTATCGGTGGCTGCAGGACAAGATCTCCTTTTATAATTCATAATCTACCTACGCCAGGATCTCTGTAAAAATATATATATATGATTCTAGCTCCTCTGCAGTTTTGGTTCTTCAATTTAAGAAAATACATCCCTCAGACGTATATAGAAATAAGAAACAGCTGTAACGCCTACCCATATATAAAAAACAGACACATAAGGTGCAATAAACTGTAAAGCTGATAATTTTGTTCATTATAATTAATAAGAAATATAAAGCACTGTGGGCAAAAGTATGTTTTCCCATCTTCACACTATAAGAGGCCAATGTATTATGCAAGGTTTCCTTTGATTGTGGTCAACCATAGGATCAAAATGAATACAGACGACAAGATATTACTATCTGTAATACATTAGTGCCTAACATTGTACTCCTCCATATGTTCACAATAACTTAAATGTACAATAACTTGTAGTCTACATTATACTCTAAATCTTGTCCATATGTCCTCCGGTTCTGCTGGTTCCGTCAGTGAGCTCTGGTTCTCTCATTTTCTCCTGTATACTCCATCTATCTGTGTCACCATCTCTGCTATATCCTCAGTGCCCAGTGCCTATACCTGCAACATCCATCAGTTATCTGCTCCACCTGCATCTGCTCTGTGCTTCTACTTTACCATTGGTTCTGTCCTTTTCATTCACTTTGCATCCAACTCCCAATTCCCTTTGTTTTGTCCTTGGTATCCTCTCCCCCTATCTACCTGGCGTGGCAATAAATTATCAGGAAATGACAATAAACATTAAGTTTTTGCCAAGATTTCCATGTTCTTGACTGGTAGATAGTTATTTGAACCAGAGGAGACCACTGCTACCTGTGAGTACTAGCATACCCATCATTATTTACACTATTGCTGTGCAACTGAATAACAGAAACCTCTGGAACCAATGTTTCCCAGCAGTGAGGTGTGTCATTATTGTACATTATTGTGGTATTTTCTCATCTGTAATCACATCAAGTATTTTCTCATTTTTCTTGCTGCTCTAAGGAGACCCAGCTTCTTTTATATGACATAAATTGCTATTGATTTTCCTGACTTAAACATACAACACTCGTGATAGAGTCAATGGAGTATCTCAGTGGTCATCAAAGCTGTATGAAATGGGTGAATCCCAGTGACAGGCTTCTGCCGTGGTAATATGTTCAGCCACTCACTGTGAAACTCCACGGGTACATCATTATTTTCCTGTTCATTATAATAATAAAGATACTGTTATGTAATGTAGCTCTAATTACTTGTAAGGCTTTACTGTAAACAATTTAAAACTTCCCTAACATTAAAGAACACAGTCTGTAAAACATGACGATTAAGGTAGATAAGAGGGAATGTCAGTATAACAGAGTGAGAGGGAAGGGACAGGAAAGGCCTGCCAATATATATCATAATGGACCAAATCCAGGTATTCACGTGAACACAAGTAGAAGTGCACTCCCAGTCACCTCCCTCTCTTGTGATGGAATAGTATAGCTTACGCTGCTATACCATTGCCTTAAGTGACTTCTGAGAATTAGCAGTCCGTACAACCACTGATCGGCATGGATTCCACAAACCCTGTGTCTACTGTAAATTGTAAATCTTCGCCCACTCACCTAGCATAATTTAAGTGGGCGGGGGACAGGAACGGACCAGCAACATGGTTCCGTATGCTATAAGAGTCACAAGTGCAGTTTTGGTGTGCGCAAACACAACTGGTGCATATTCCACTCGTCTTCTGAAATCTGCCTATACATTTACAACACGTGCATAGTAAACACTGCCACAACCATGTCAAATTGGCATGTGGTTCACTGCAGATCAATGCCAGAAGAGGGCTCCCAAAAAGTTACGTCTCAGCAGTGCAGACAGATTTCCAAAAACTAGCCCTTACCCCAACACCCCCCTTCCACCACCCTAACCCAAACCCTCTCTTTCTACACATTCTCTCCACACTGTCTAACCCTTACATTCCCCTTCTGTTAAATACCCTTGACACTGCCTAATTCTAACCTTCCCCTTCTATAATAAATACCCTCCACACTACCTAATCCTAACCTTCCCCTTCTATGCTAGATACCCTCCACGCTGCCTAATCCTAATCTTCCCCTTCTATGCTAGATACCCTCCACGCTGCCTAATCCTAACCTTCCCCTTCTATAATAAATACCCTCCACACTGCCTAATCCTAATCTTCCCCTTCTATAATAAATACCCTCCACACTGCCTAAACCTAACCTTCCCCTTCTATAATAAATACCCTCCACGCTGCCTATTCCTAACCTCCCCCTTTTATAATAAATACCTTCCATGCTGCCTAGCCCTATTCTTCCCCAGCGCTGGCAGCTGTCTGAGATGTCAGCATAATGAAAGGACGCAACATGCCTTTTGGCATAATAATACATTCTTAAAAAATATTTTCTACTTACACACTATTCGTAACAGATACAGCTGCCGTCATTTACCTGTCAGCTGTATCTATCCCGAGTACCTTTGCAGCGCCAAATACAACATTTGTTATTTTGGTTTTGTCAGATATGGAAAACAATGTGACGTAAAGATTTTGGTGTAGTAGGTCGATTAAGCATAAAATAAATATCTGCCCAAAGACAAATTATATAGCAAAGCAAGAAATGTGTGTTTTTTGTAAATTGCTTATGAAAAGGAAAAAAAAAAAATATTGAGTCACTCATAGCAAGTCACTGGCCTCCGTTCTAATATGTGAACCTGTATCAAGTATTTTCCTCCATACATGGCTGCCCAGCCCCTTCTAAACATAGCGGCCGCAAGCTATAAAGCTCAGTCATTTCTATCCTGGCCTTATCTTACTATAAATGCTTGCACATACTTATTATTTAAACACCATTGCCTATGGCAAAGAAACCATACCATCCAGTCGCATTCACAGTAAGTCAGAATTTTTGGGGGAGGGAAGCGGGTTTGTTTCTTTCAACTGTATCTTTTACAAAGGGTGAAAATGCTACTACTAAAATACAAGAACTTCTTATACCAAACATTTAATAATGAGAATATTGTCACACATTAAATGATTTATACATCTTTATCACGATGCTTTAATACTTTTATATTTTCTATTGACATACTTGAACACACACTACTATACTGTAAAAAACAGGGCTCGAAGTGGGGGGGTATACGGGGTATGCCATACCGGCACTTCTCCCACTGATGTAACTGAAATACTACAAATCTCCATTGACTTCTATTATATTCTGTGTTTCCATACCCCCACTTCTAAATCTCCACTTCGACCACTGTTAAAAAAAATGTTTTTTGTTTAAGTATATTGAAAAAAAGCTGCTATTGTCCTGACCATAGATGAACCCTTTAAAGGGTAGACATAAACATAGCTAACTAACATAGTTGAACAGATACAGAATGTCTCTCTTTTTCTGATACCACAAAAGTGGCCACAAACCATACCACTATGATTCCATTCATATACTAACCAGGACAACAGGGGATGGTGGTTGTAATGTTCTGCAGATAGTGTGTAAGCAGAACAGATTTTTTTGAAATGGTCCAGTTATTTTATCATTTGGAATTCATAACAGAGATCACAAGCAACATTTTTTTAAAAGGGACTGACTGTTGCTAAGTGACAGATAAAGATGAGCCCGAGCAAAGCAAAAAGCTCCACATGCTGCAGCTGAAGAATGGGTAAGCTCCTTACACTGTCATTCAATAAATATATATTCTCTTTTTTTTTGGTTTATGAAATGCATACGCTGTAATAAGGCACGTGAATGAACATGAACCAGAATCATCAGGAGACAAGCAAAGATTTCCTTATGGTGCGTGATGTAAATATAGGATAACACATGAACTCTACTGCGGGAAAGGGTGCGACAAAGGGCAAGGAGCAAGAAAAACAGGAATGGGGGTAAAGCATATTGCCAGACCTTATGTGTGTATGAAATACAATGACGCTATCTAGAGCCTATAATAAGAGTCAGAATATCTGGTCTTTCCTGATATACTTCAGATATTTAGATATTTAGTTGACTAGGATCTGAGGGAATAGGAACTGTGCTCTCACATCCAATGAACCAATTCCTCAGGAAAGGGTGTACAGAGATCCACCACCAGATAGGGATAACTGCCTTGGCCATACTGTTCAGATGTTGAAAAACAGATATTTTGAGATTGGGATTTAAAGGCCAAAAGGAAGGACCCATTGGGATGGGAGATCCCAAGAAGGAATCATAGCACCCGAACCTGCACCAAAAAGGGGGTTTATTTGGGAGAGTACCCCCAAATCATACATATCCTCTTTAATTGTACTGCGGCATAGTATTGTCTTTCAGAAACAAACCTGAAAACGCATTCAACCTTCAAGATGTCATAGATCGATAAATCATGATCCTCACACAAAATTGTCCATGCAGTGTCTTGGTTAATGTCCACAAATTCAGCTATCATCCGACACTGAACCTGCGGCCATTTCGAATAATCAGATTTTTTGTCTAAATTTTCTTTGGTTCTTGAAGTGCAAGGTCGACACCCTACAGAAAACACAACCAAACTAATGGCGACTCTGAATCAACTGAACATCATAGAGTGTTGCTGCTTGTCAAGCAGGTTCACACATGTTCAAGGTCGCTAGGTATGCAGCCATTACCAGTTCTGAATGCTTTAGGTGGAATTGCAGTCTTGTGTGTTCTATCTCTAGTAAGGGGCGGAGAAGACAGACTGCAATTTCAATCATATAGCCACTAATACATACAGGAGGCCAAGGGTCTTCACTGTTGGGGTGGGGGGCATATGCTATCCAGAGAAAGACACCACTTACCCTGTATTATATCTACTGCATTGTTTGTGTAATGATCAAATACCATGTACTTTCGTTCACAAATTGCCATATTGACAGTTCTACACTTTTACTTCTACCAACATGTAGGACTATTAAATGTTTTATTTCTTTCTGTAAACATCTGATGTAAAATAGCATAAAAGGCTGAAAATAAATACGCACTTTTTGGACCAATGCAGAAAGGCTTTTTTCTGTTCATCAAATGATTTGGCTCAGTGAGTCACTTGCACACAAGTCACAGAAAAGGCTTGTATTGTTCCCAATCTGAAAAGACCAATCCATTCCCTGCAATCTGCAGACATTTCCACTGAAACAATATTTATATATGTTCATGTCCAAAATACTATAATTAGGGTTTATTTCTATGTGTGTAATTGGCGTGCATAGAAAACCAAAAATCGTTTTTTCACTGTATTGAATAGTTTAATAATTGCAACCGGAATAAAAGTGTTATTTGTAAAAGATGTGGAAAAAACCTGTGCGGATTTTCAGCACAAAAAGGTTGCATCTGTCAATATCTGAGCCAGAAGATATCTGTATAGTGTGTGGTTTTCATTTATTACTTAGAATAATAATAATATACCAAGGAAGTTATTATATTATTTTATAATATGAGGCATGTACTCGTAATTCATAGACACACAGTAAATATCCCCTCCTTAAAGTTGGTAGAGAGTATATGCATTTTTAAAATGGCTATGTGTGTTGGTGTTCATTCTTGTGCCTGGGGGCAGAAATGTCCCATCTGTTCTACTACTTGCTACTTCTGCATTTACTAAAACTGTCAGGACACAAATAATTCTAAATCAGCAAATGGGTTCAAATGGTATCATTTAAATCTTAAAATATACATAAATCCTAAAACAAAGGTCCCAAAGAACCCTAACATATTTTGGTGTGTTATTTCAATTCATCTCCTAGCCACTAGATGGTGCTGGTTGTACCTACAGTCCATAAATCAATTCTGTATTTAAACAGATTTTTACTACTAATTTCTGTACATGTATTTGAAGATCTCCAGTTACTCACAGACCAGATAGCTATAGATTCATAATTCAGCATCCAGTCCAATATAAGAAAAAAAAAATAATAATATTATATATCTCTGCTATTCAAGCAAGGGACTAAATGCAGTTGTAAACTTTGCTGTGGCTACTGGTCGCCTATTTGTATTTACTGCATTTACTAACAGAAATGTATTAGTAAAAAAAAAACAAACAAACAAACATACATCCAAAAATGTCTGTATAGTTACCCACAATTTGCATGCAATGGATATAATAATTCACAGAGATGAAATACCCAGGCAGTTCAGGCAAATTTCTGCGTTGCCTAAAATCCCGGGTGTTTGAAGCCAGTGTGAAGGGGGCCTTTTAAAGAAAACTCGCTCTCTTCACACTCAAGTTGGAACCCAGGCCGTCTGCCGTGTGACCAAGCAACCCAGGTCGGACCCGGGTTTTTTAGTGTTAAAGATCAGGCTTCAGTGAGCACGCGTGTTGCAGTTGTCAGCCCAACACTTACCTGGCTTAAGCTGGCCATACACTATAAGATAAATTGTTCCAATCGAAAGATTTTTCAAGAGTGGGCAAAACCATGTTGAATTGCAGGGGAGAGAAATTTAATTAATTGCAATCAGTATTACAGGTGAGAGATGATGTTTCCAGCACAAGTCTAATAACAGTGTAACAGTAACGCAGGTCAGTATCTGTGTACAACATGAAACAATAAAGTATTCTCCCTGCATGCAAACACTGACATTCATTTTACCTCCCCTGCAATTCCACATGGTTTTACCCACTCTTGAAAAATCTTACGATTGTAACAATTTATCTCATAGTGTATGGCCAGCTTTACTGTGTATGCGATATTAGTAATTTACGCTCATGATAGGATAACAACTTTTTAGTTATATAACAAAACCGTATTCAATCTCCAGGTATTTTTCTTATTATTAGTTGTTTGAACAATTACATCCACATTCATTATTTGAAACGTTTGATTTGCTTAATGAGCATATTATGCAGTGAATGATGCCAGTGTTACCATTCCTTTGAGTAATTAATTCAAATCTCTCATTTCCACTCCATCCAGAACATGTTCATCATCTGCGTTTCTTGTATAAAGAAGGACGGTAACTAAACAGGTTCCAGGAAATCGCTCCCTTCCCTCCCTTGCAAGGTGAACACCCACAATGCCGCCCTCACAGCTGCTTTAATCTAAATGCTAAGGAATTAATTACGTGATCTAATGTGTAAATATTGTGCCGCAAACAAGGTCACCCAGTCAGTCATCCAATGAATTATTAATGAGTCAATTACACATTATATCTTCTTCATAATCTAGATAGTCAACATAATAAAATACATTGGTGTAGCAGACAGGAAAATATATTTGCATTACACAATGTCAGTAACATTTGCTTTTTTCATGTCCTTGAACAGGTTTCCTTTGGCTTAAAATGCCTATGAAATAATAATGTCCATCTATTTGTATGGATTGCTTTGCCTATTCATTACATTATTGTTCAACATGTCTTTCTCATTAAATAATGCGGCACAATATGCTCGGCCATAATCATAGCTATTAATTTCATAACTGGTATTTACTTCCCACAATTAAACCCATTATAAAGTTTATGACCTAAGAAAACCACATATGGCACATGCTTACCCCGTAGATCAACTCAATGCATTCCCTTTCACCATTCCGATGGGATATTACTCGTTTTCTTGTGGTAGCGAACAGCAGACCCATTATAATTATATTTATGAATAAAACATTACATTTATAATTATCTTCCGACATTGATTTCAGTAGACCTTTCTTTCATTTTAAATCAGAAAATGTAAACTAAGAGGTGCACATTTCATTACCTAATTTCCCATTTCATGATATAGCTGGAAATAGAAGTGCTCTTAAGTAAACTCGCCTGCTGGATAATGAGAGTTTGCAAACATTAGGGTTATAATGGCTTACATGGACTATATTAAAATATATTCTATTTATTTTTTTCAAGTTGAGATGCCTCAGCAGATTAATATGAATGGGGGGGTGGGGGCGGGAGAGTANTCGGTAAGATTAATACTGGGAAAGGGGTTGGTGCTCCGACAGATTACTAGAGATTACTAACACGACTCTGCCACTGACCACTCAGCTCAAGGGTATTGTGTTGGTCAGCGCAAGAGTTATCTACCCTCGTGGTCTCCATTGGGCACATATGCAGGCCAGTAAACGTGATACATATGTGCTGGATAAAGGGGGTTGAGTTGAGCACTTATATCCAGCTAACATAAGGTAGCACTAAGCTTTAGTTATATAGTAAAAGTAAAAATCAGCTGTAGGAATATGGCGATTATTAAATGGTTTTGGTTACTTTTACATATAAAATGCTAGTTTTAGGCATCATACTCTTCTCATATCATATATCCAATGTAAAAACGAACACAGGATCCATTTCCCATATGTAAAGGCTTATACATAAACATTGGTTTGTTTTTCACTCATATTACAATTGAAATAGACCCAACTGCATGATTAAGAGGACATCTCTGTAGAGTAAATGTAAATGGACTTCTAAAATATACAAAGAATGAAAATGTTTATTTATAACTTATCAATGAACAATGAAAACCCAAGATGCAGCACGTAAGTCCTATGGTCCACTAAGCAGCATTATTAATACAGAGGCTGCACCATTACCTCTCAGGCTGTCATGGCATTGACTTCGTATATAATGCGTACCTTTTTTATTCAGGGTGTCTTGTTGTATTCGCCTCACCGCTTCATTGCCATCAGATGCATTGTTCCCTGCTGTAATGGAGGAGAAAATATAAACATTTATTTCATGACTTGAAATGATATGCTCACAACTGTTCATACTTTCGCATAATTGTCTTTGTGTTTCTAATAAAACTTCATTTTTGTTGTAGATTTGAGCTACTATGTGGATTTACAAATAGCACAGAGACATGCATAAAAGATCAGTGCAAGGTACCATATACACCAATGTACACCAATGCATATACGGTATGTAAGTTAATGGGCAGAATCAGTTACTGTGCACATTAACTGATTTGGTAAGGAAATGTGCAAAATGAAGTCTTTTCTGCACTTTACCTAGGTTATGTGCACATTAACGTCATCGGTGCAGTTCACGTGCATATTACCTAGGTAAAGTGCGGATAAAGACTTTGTTTTGCACCATGCGGCCGCCTTCCTCGCTCGTTCGCTTGTACTGCTCCTCCTGCTCTTGTATAAAGCGCCCGACTGTAGCCTTTCTATACTCATCCTCCTGCTGCTCCCGTATAAGTGAAGCACAGTTAACTTACAGTGTCTGGAGTAGAATTTCCCATTAATAATAAAGCAGGTATTTTGGTCATGATCTAATATAACCATCCAAGTGTTTCTGCAGTTGTCATAACTGGAGTTTCTGTATGGAGTTCTGCAAAAAACAGGAACTTAAGCTGGCCATACATTATAACAAATTGTTCCAATCAAAAGTTTTTTTCAAGAGTGGACAAAACCATGTTGAATTGCAGGGGAGGTACAATGAACGTCAGATACTGACCAGTGTTACTGTTACACTGTTATTACACTTGTGCTGGAAACTTCATCTGTCACATGTAATACTGATTGCAACTAATTCAATTTACCTCCCCTGCAATTCAACATGGTTTTGCCCACTCTTGAAAAATCTTATGATTGGAACAATTTATCTTATAGTGTATGGCCAGCTTTAGAAACTGATCCATGGAACTCCATGGAACGATCTAACTACATCATTATCATGGGCAATAATAATGATAATAATCAATGTATGTTTTTTCATCTTTCCAGCTATGGATTTCCTTGCATATATAAATATTATGTCTAATTTAGACTATAGGTCTACTTATGTAAAGGTGTTATATAACATGAATCTGCTACTTGTAGTCTATAAAGAGGTGGTTGACACATACCATCTTTCATATACAAATATAATAAGGGCATGAGCGGGAGTGGGGGGGGGGTAGGTGGGTTTAACAAAAACAACAACAACAACAACAATGCACTAAAGAGACATATATACAATTTCCACAAGCCTGGTGAGAGATTTACAGTTGTTACCATTAAATTACCATTTAAAACTAGCCTGATACATTCACACCGGTTAAAGAGATAGAAAGATAAGAGTATAAAATAGCACTGTCTCCTTGATGCTGCTAATGGTTTAACAGGCCATCTTGATGTATGTCTTCTNCTACAAAAATAATTTATTATCTTCTCCTGTACCAGGGATCACCAGCACAGCGGCAAGGATAATACATCACAGCAGTGGATCAATGACAAAAGTTGATCAATGGCAAAATAAATGTAATAAATAGAAGAGGGCTGTCACTGGAATCAGTTATCTAAAAACTGCTTCCATTTTTTTTTACCAATAAAATCTCTTATAGTTCACTCATACAGTTCACTCAGTATAAGCTCCCTTATAATATCTGAATACATTTATAATACACAACGGACACATTACAAGGGGACTACCCTTCTGAAAGTAAACACAAGACTTACCTATGATCACATGCATTCCAAGGCCTGATAAATGTTTTGCTGTGTGATATCCTATTCCTTTTGCGCCTCCAGTTATAATAGCAACCTTNCCATCTTGTTGTGGAAGAGCTAAAAGGAACAGAAGTTTATGTAAATATTTCAGGACAGTTCCTAATTTCACACATTTAAAAAGACATAAAAAACACAAAAAAGGATTAAATCAGGAATTTTTCACTGAATCATTAAAATGTGTCTGAGGAAGATTATACATTTTGGGCTTTGTGTAAGGTATCTACTCACCCCCCCCCCCCCCCCCCAACCACATGGTTGTAACTGTTGAACATTTGTTTGATAATGCAATTTACATATGTATACTGTCCACAGACATAAAAAGGAAGATGGCCACACATTTAGTCTCTCTTGCTGCTTGGCTAATGAACCACACACACCTGGCTGAACTTCTTAAATCATGTATTTTTTCTATATATTTGTATATTGTATTGTATAACCTGTATATTTGTGTAACAGCTTTATATCGTTCATAATAAATCAGGACAGGACTGGCCATCGGACACTTCTGGCAAATGCCAGAAAGGCCTCTGGAGTAATGATCAGCTTACTTAATAAAGTCTGCAATACTCTNTNACCCCTGAGGNGTCTGATTAGGTTAGTCTCAGTCACAATGAGCTTCTGACTCAATGAGATGAGAAATGATCTAATCAGATGCTGAAGGAGGATGGGACTAAGGTCAGGGCCACTGGGAGGGGAGTGGGAGTACTAATTACCCAGACAGCTGAGGAGTCCATGCATGAGACGGCCATGCTGCTTTCCTTTGGGTTTTTATTTTGGAGAAGAAGAGAAAGAATAGTAAGAAGTAGTAAGGAGGGTAAGTGAAATTATTTACATGCGTATTGGAGACTTTCTCTTTCCTCAGGGACATGCGCAAACTAAAGAAAGAAATAGTCTCTGAAACGTCTGTCTTTGTGGTGATACGGTTTTGTAAATAAATATCTGCAAAGACAGACCAGGAGTGCCTGTTGTATTTTCACCAGAGCCAGGTGTGAGTAGAGTTTTCACACAGTGAAGATATAAGAGAATCCAGGAACTGGATGCGGAAACTGAGTATAGAAACACGCCCTATCACCCTATAACAGTATCGAACACATACTCTGCATTCAAATATTTTTATTTTATTTGTCTTTATCTTACCACAGCAAAATTTGTATGACACATTTAGCCAACAAAACACCTGTATAGGGGCTTAGGAACAAACATTTTCATGGAGGGGGATCGGGTAGGTGTAAAAGGCAAAAGACGACTATAGAGCCTGAAGCCTTTAGGCCAGTGGTTCCCAAACTTTCTCAGTCAAGGCTCCCTTAGGGTCTCCATACCTTTTCAAGGCACCCCTAAGACACAGTAATTTCTCATTTTTAAGTTTTTGAGTCAGAATAGTGTAATAACTATTTAAGTAAAGACAGAAATACTTCAGGTTGATATTAAATCTTATTTATCNCCTATAGGAGAAGTAAAATTGTGCTTCCAATTAACTCTATCAACATAGCACCACGTTGGAAACAACATTCCGCGGCACCCCAAGGAGAGTGTCGCGGCACCCCAGGCAGCCACGGCACAGTTTGGGAACCACTGCTTTAGGCAAAGACACTTATGTTAATCTTCATCCATTCTTCTGGAGCTGGCCATCCCAGCTTAATTGTTTATTTTTCACAGGGGGACAAATTATACTAAATGACATATATATATTATATCAGGGGTTCTCAACCAGTGGTACCAGGACCACTATATGGTGGTACTTGGAGCAACTGGGCAGTTATAAGGAGGTGGCAACTGCATTGTATTTTTAGCAGTTGCAATCCCAAATGGCAGCGGGTATATTAATGAAATACTGTACGTAGAAAACCAATGAATATATATGAACATGGTGGCTATATATCTATGGAAAAATGCAAAGCATTACCTAACGTGATTCCATTGTGGGAAACTGGTAATCACCAAAATAAGGTTTAGAATCGTTGCTGTAGACAATCAGTTCCTTAGGGNTAGGTTTTTCACTACCTGGCTAGTAGAGTGTTAAACCTAGTGGAGTGCTAGAGCTTATGAATGTGAATTTATATCTTTCTCATATAGTTCTAAAGAAGAAAAAAAACCCTTCTGATCCCCTTAGCTAGTATTCCAAATGAAAAATACCTTTAAAGTATGGGCATCAAATTTTTCCACTTCATATTTTTTCATTTTTTACAGGTACAAAATACAGACATTTTAAATGACCAGANGACATACACTTGCCAAACTTCATCAGTCATTTCATAAACAACAGCAAACTATTTTGACATTTTCTATTTAAGCGCCTTCATTAGGTTTATGTACAAAATATCAATCTCAGCCCGTTTNTAATATTTCTTATATCCATTATGAAATATATATTTGATACATTACATTAAGTAAACCCCTATAGAATAAAGAGTGTAAGGTGATGGTTCAAGGGAAGCATTGTGTAGAAGCTATACTATAAGCTACAATTAGGTCACTATACCAGGGATCACTTACAGACATATTTTTAGTTGTTCTTAGTTCTTTCATGTGGCTATTACATTTATAAGCATTGCTGTAGAGGTACCTGGGAGGTATGAAACAATTAGTATTCATAATGCATCCAACTAACACTGAATTTATACTTTAAACAATATAAGAAAATAGGTGAGGATCGTACATTTTTAAACAGTTTTCACACAAGAAAAAAAAGGTAAGGTGACAAAATACATCCAAGCATTTTACAATTACAAAGAAATTAAATGCAAGTCCCAGTAAAACATATTTCAGATAAGAAGCTGGAAACACAGACATCTGATGGTTCCAGGAACCAAACCTTTAAGTGTTACGATAGGTGTAAAGGTAAAACGGCGGTGGTTCGGGTGTCTGCGACAGTAGGCAGTACGTTGACATACCTATACAGTACATTTTGACACAGTAATAATCCACTGTATATATTGTAACTTATTTCTCTTAAGAAACCATCACCTAGAATCTGAACTTCCCATATTTTCTTTGTTGCTCCACATTATTTATTTCTTCAAATATTATGTGGGCATGTGCAGATCTCTACTCTCCTTAAGGTTGTATGTTAAAACAAAAAAGATCCTTGATTATTTGAAAAGTATGCATCTGAGCAAAAAATGTTCCATTTCTACTGCTCTTCAATATGCATCTGTATGATTTACAAAATCGTACATGAGTTTAGCTGTACATTTGACCTGAAGCAACCATGGCACTACACAAACATGTCGAGTCTAAGAAACAAATTCAAGTCAACAGTATAATGTAACACACCAAGGATGTCAGCTTAAATTATACTGGAGTTATACCATGTACATGAAAAATCCCTACAAGGCAACATCATTGAGGGATACATGTTTTAAAAAACAGCAGGGGCTTGCTGGCCTGAGAAGAAGGGGGATTCGCCCCTAGAGCTGGTCACATATTGGGCTAGGCCAGTAGTTTGTAATTTATAATAAGCCTCAAGGTTAGTTTTGTAACCACCTCCAAGGCTAAAATGTGCTACCACTGAACAACACTAACGTCAGCTCTAAAATGAAGAATACCTGAATATATTAGACTACAATTTTAAAATGTTGTTTATTGTAGTCTAACAATACTAAAAAGTAAAATAGCACCATCAAATACATNGCATTCTCCATAGAGAAAGGATATACCCACAAGCTGTAAATATTTTAGCACAAGGGGCAACACAGTACTCTGTCACCCTTAAGACCAGGCCTGGCCAACCTGTGGCTCTTCAGGTGTTGAGAAACTACGAGTCCAGCATGCTTTAAATGCATAACCATGGGATTAACCATAGGCTGGGATACAATTTTCAAAACCGTGCAACTGATGACCTCAAAAATGACTCCATACCCCTCCCCAATCCCTAAATTGGGGGGCGGGGGGCCTTGTACCAAAGTCAGGATCCAGAGAAACATTAACTTAATTTTCTAANGTTTCTCCCTCTCATCAGCTCTAGCTAAATGAGAAACAATTAATCTGGAGGTATCATGAGAAAAGCACCAAGTAGCGCAATGGCAGGTGTCAGTATTGGACTGCTAAGAGCTTGGGGCAGTACCAATGGTCATCACCATCTGTGCNAGTTCTTAATTTTAAATCACCATGGCGACCTGATTTGTAGACTCCTGGTATAGAGATNAAATAGATTTATAAATTGAATGCATATATTTTTTTGCCTCTTTTAAAAAGAGCTACATACCATCACATACAATTAAAGAGGGAAATGTTTTAATTAAACAATTATTTTGAACAGTATTAATTAAAATATGAAAAAATGGTTAATGTACCCCTTTAATACATATGTATATCTGTATAGTACAGTCTATTTACTTAAAACTGTCCGCGTATAGATAAAATGTTACAAAAGAAAAAGCTACTGTCATAATTGACTAGAACAAGATGTACTTGAAGCTAATGAGCTGTTAAGAGTACATTTGATTATACCTCAAACAACTCCATGAATAAAAACTGGCACAAACACATGAGACTAAACAAATAGTTCTTGGACAATTCCCCACTAAGTAGTTTCCTCATTGATCTCATCCACTCTGAGGCTGTTAGACACTGAGTGTGTGCGAGTCCGTACTTAAATGAATGCAACAAACCTTAATTACAAGAAAAGTATTTTTCTATTAATATATGGGTGATCCAATGTTCTCAGCACACAATTTACGATCCTCACAGTAACGGTCACCAGGTTAACAATGATACAGCAGATANCTTTGTTATCATTGTTTGAGATTTATGAAAAACAGTAAAGTATTATGTTGTCATAGACAACATGCCGACAATTAAATGTGTAACATGGTATCCCTGTAAGTCCAATATAAATAAAACTTGACTGACTAGACACAAATGGGAAACTGACAAGGCTGCTCTCAGGGCATGGGGGCTAGCTGGGACCTAGTCTTCACTGGTATGGACAGGCTTGGCAGCAGCACCCAGCAGATCACAGCCCCTGGAAGACAGCCTCTAATGAGACTAAACACCAGACACAGATGAGAGATTCAGAACACAATTTATTAATATATAAAAGACAAAGGAACAGGTGAATGGTAAAGAGCGAATGAGAGCTACACTAACAGCAAACACAGCGGAACAAATACCAATGGTTACCATAAACACANCATATACACAGGGAAACAGCAGCCCAAGAGCACACGTCAGACAGGTGGCAAAACAAGAGTTAATGGGCAGCAACCTGGACAGGGTGAGGAATAAGTATATAACAAGACTGCCCAGGTGCCGGTTAATTAATAGGCTACATAGGTTCCAAGACCAGACCCTGGGGGAAGGGGATTGGGTAATGTCAACTACAAACGTTCAAGATTGCCCCTAGGGGCCAAAGGGTATGTAGCATGCACATAAACCGGACAAGAGATACTTAAATACATTCCTTGCATTACCCATTCCATAATCCATCCACAAGATGAAGGGTTACTCACTCACCTGGTAGCACTGGACATAACTCAGCAGCGACATACTAATGTACTAGTGTACAGACAACACACATCTATATTGCTGTATTCCACAGAAGGGTTTATTCATTTTCTTTACCTTTCTGATAGAAAATCTGCATATGGGTAAAGCTCTTTATAGCTAGATTAGGTGTGCTACTAAACAAAAAAGACACTGAAATAAAATTATATTACTTTTACAGAATAACTATCCCCAGCAATTAAAAATGCAAAAGNAACACAACACTCCTTACAAGTTCTCAGTGACATTTTAGCAATTCCCAGTAAATAACAAAAAGAAACCAGCTCTGCTCCAACAGAGACGAATAAGACAGACGATTAATTGTTAATTAGGATTCTGTTTAACAAGCTTATAAAACAAGGTTTATTACAAGCAATTGTATCTTTCATTAAGTATATACATGTGATGAATCATTGTGCTGCTATAATATTTAACGATAACTTACAGTATTAGCACAAACAGATATGGTCTGTATATATATATATATATATATATATATATATATATATATATTGGGAAATGTACAGTACTAATGTAGTGTATACATACATAAACACAGGGCTGGATTAAAAACAAATGCCTGGTGCTGAAAGTGATGAGACATTGCAGTGACCTG
>JABWIB010004446.1:21750-34815 GCA_016617825.1 Platyplectrum ornatum
CTGTTTGCAGTGGTCGGCTATGGTACATTGTAGTCAACCTTTTTTAAGTAAAAGGCATTGTCTTATCTGTGTCAACTCTGTTGTCAAAGGGCTGTTCTCAGTGGAGAACCACATCCGTACTGTAGTTTGAGTAAATAGTTCCATGAGGGTCTGTACACTCTTAGTTACGCAAATAAGAGGCAACTTTTTAGTGCTAAAGTGCTGTTTCCTTCCAGATTAGAGTATTCTGGGATGCTCAGGAGAATTATTACCATTATGTCGTGAGCTTGGTAGGAAAACGATTACTCCCATCATGCTCCGAGAGAGAGAAGAGCTATGTATTATGGGACACATTGGCTATGTAGCCTTTCACCTCATCCCTCAACTTTGTTTCCCACCAGCTCCTCCGCAGTCATAGCTCACACGCTCCGTGGCCAGAACTGTCTCTTTAGTTGCCATCCATCCTCTCTCCTTCCATCGCAGTAACGTTTGCCGCTGCCACCCGGCCAGATGGAAGGATAGCCGTCACCACTCATTCTCCAGTACACGGCCTCAAGAGGGATTCAAGTTGCTTTGAAGCCTGTCAGGCCTCCCCCCCCCGCCTCTGCTAACATCACTCTTTCTCTTACCCTGAGCCCCGCCACTAAATCAGCTGTGCCGCAATGAGATGTCACGGGAAGCTAATGGAGCATTACAGCCAGGGCAAAGGAAGGGGGGGGGCAGCGATACATAAAAATAAAGACCGCCGACGATGGCGGACAGACGATTATGCCGTGCTGCACTGACCTTCAGGAAACTCGAACACTGGGGAGGCGAGCAGGTCTGTCACTGCTCAGATTGATTTGGCTCCATGAAAGAAATTACCATTCCCGCTACTGCAATGACAACTCTTGTCCGCTCCAATCAAGGGGTTTCGCTGAATTTCTATTACGCTTCAGCCCTTGTTTATTAATTACTGTGTGCTGTCTCTCTCACGCTCACGACAAGGGCATTATGCTATGGTGATATCTATGTTTAATATGTGATGAATAAAGGTCTTCACTCTCCATATAAATGACATTCATCTGTTTTCCTTGTTATAATCACAATAGCGTCCTTTTAAACACGGCCGCACCTCTGCTCATTAAAACCTCATTCACACCGGCAAGAATATCGTGTTTTGTGCTTCAGACACTTGAACAAAAATTAGTTCTGGAAATGGATCCCAGTAACTGATCCTTGATCACACACGTTTGCAGTTACTATGCTTAGCTCATACCCCTTTTCCACCAAGAACCCAGGTTCAGACCGGGGTTTGTACCCTGCATTTTTCCCAGGTTCAATATAAGAAAGCCCTTTTCCACTGCAGTGTGAACCTGGGTTTTTTCCAGGGTAGACACCTTTTCTACTGCCAGACAGAAAACCTGGGTCTAATCAACTGCACCAATTTTAAATTGTACACAGCAATGCAGACCCAAATGCTAATTCACACCCCTTGTCCACTGCAGAGACCCGGGTAAAAACCCTTTACACAGGTTTAATTTACTGGGACCCTTTTCCACCAAACTAAACCTGGGTATATGTGCATAAACCCAGGTTTTTTGGTCAGTGGAAAAGGGGTATCCGCTACAGATTGTGCTTTCCATTGCCAAGACCACAGGTTTGACCTGGTTGATGTCAATGTCAATGACATTGTCAAGACTGTCCAGCAAGTTACTGCAACTTTTCTTCACCCACGTAAGGAGCTCACTGGAGTTGGATAAAGGGTTAAGAGGCATGTTGTATGAATCAATTGATATGTAAGCCGAAAAGCTGGGGACACACTGTATCTTGCACATGGTGCAATATATTATTACCAACCATGTAAAGTCTGTGCAGGCAGATTCATGCATACACACTGACATGATTAACCAGAATCCGCAAATCTCCTCTCTCGTTGCCATTCATTCTTGTGATGTCGTCGTTCAGTCATTGATCAGGAATATTTTATGCTTGAAAATCAAGATGCAATGTGCTTTGGAGGGGTAAAACATGACACTGGATGTTTACACTCCTGCTCATGGTTGGAGAAGAATATAATAATCAGTAAGCAGTGATTTTTCGCTGTAAGACAATCTATTTCTTAGGAATTGTGTGTCCCAAAGTATTCTGCCGAGTCAGCCTCAACATTTCTAAGAACAGGCCGGGAAAGCAGATTGAATGTATGGATTTTACAGTGATTGCAAAGCATAAGTCCCCTTGTAAAACTTTTATAGTGGCCCTTGTGTTCTCCAGTTATGTACTTTTAAAGTTCTCACCAGATAAAAAAATAAAAAGGAACGTGTTCATATACCAGTGGCCTGAAATAAATGTATTAGTTCTGTGACTTAGCTTTATATTTAAAATGTAAATACATAGAAATAAGAGTGTAATATAAACGTATTTACATTATGGGATGGGATAATGTCTGATGTGTATTGTGCACGATTTGGCTACAGGGCCACCTGAGGTAATTCCTGAAATGTTTCCTGTTGCTCATCATATTTTGTATTTGTATCTGTTGATATGAATGAGTGTTTATGGTACAATTCTAATCTTATAGCCATCAATCTGTTTTGTTAAATCTCTTCTGTATCTCCCTTTTTACTTATCTCGTGTACTATGTGCTCTTCTTGCAGCATAGAGTTTGACAGAGACTGTGACTACTTTGCCATTGCCGGTGTGACTAAGAAAATTAAAGTGTATGAGTACGGCACAGTCATCCAGGATGCTGTGGACATCCATTACCCAGAGAATGAAATGACCTGCAATTCCAAGATAAGGTAGGTGTTTTTTTTTTTTTTTCATTTTAATTGTTTTTGGGGAGTCAGATGTTTTGCAGCTGAGTGGTTATATCATGGGCATGGCTCATGTAGCTCTCCCAGACCAAGAAAAGACGTTGGTGGTAGCAGTGGCTACAAACGGGGTTAATGGGCTTGAACTTGTCCCGTTCAGACTGTAGGAATGTTTTGTACAACATCAGAACCTTCAAGTTTTGCATTACACTATTTTTTTTGTCATTTTGACTCTCTGCTCTTGGTGTACATTGTATTAGTTTCAATGAGGTTCTCTTTGGCTGGGGTTATCTCTGGTCACAGTCCAACTCGGAGAATTCGATTCATTTATACGCGTTCACTTACTATATTTTGCATTAACACAAAGCATTATTGATGTCGTTGGGACTGTGCATCTCCTGCTAGCTGGAGCTTATTTACGTGCGTGTGCATTAAGCTCCACAATTCACCCTGTCTCCTTTCCCCATCAGCGTGTGATGCATGCCCGCTCCTGTCAGCACTGTACCGCGCACTAATCTGCATTGTGCCAGCTGCGTCCCCAGCTCTGACTGAGTCCTCTGTACCAGCAATGTACTTGGAGGAGAGCCACAGAGCAGCTGGATCACCCATTCTCCTCACCTGCTTCCTGAACACATTTCTCCCCAGTCTCTTTCCAATCTCTTATTCACAGCAGGGACCCCGGGGAAATACACTTCATTTTCCTTTTGCGTGGCATTCCTCCACCTCCCGTTGTAACCATGAGAGCTTTGGAAAGAGTGATATTGGTAATAGTGGTTGTTCGGAGTTAATGCAGAAATCAATTCCTTGTAAACTCTATAACGTTCTGAGTTGCTTTCTGGGCTACAGATAATGCGTGCGTTCATTGGACTGGCTGCTGGGAATTATGGCCAATTGACAGATCATCCTGTATGTGTCCTCACATACCGCATCTGTTAACCTTGTCTTGTGTAATTAGAGGTCAGTGCGTAGGTGTCCTAGGAATCTCGTAAGAGAATCGCCATTATTCTTCCAGTTCATCAGACGCATCAAGTCTCTTGAAGACAGCACAGATGACGTTGCTATTGGATAGTGAACATACCGGTTATTACGTGTCTGACGCTGAGTATTAAAGCTATGGTGGACATATTTCACATGTCTGTTAGGCTGAGTGCACACTATAGACCCTATCCAGACTTGTGGCACAAGTAGCCAAACAGACATATCACTTGCAGTGGGACATAGGACAAGATCCAGACTTTATTTACTATTGACTCACGACTTATATGTGGGCAAAACCATTTTGAATTGCAGGGGAGGTAAATGTTTCCCAGCCCAAGTGTAATAACAGTGTAACAGTAACGCTGGTCAGTATCTGTGTGCAACATGCAACAATAAAGTATTCTCCCTGCATGCACACACTGACATTCATTTTACCTCCCCCCTGCAATTCATCATGGTTTTACCCACTCTTGAGTAAGTTGTAAGTCATTGGTGCCTAAAGTCTGAATCGGATCTATAATTTGATTGGTTGCATCTTATAAACAGTTTTACCAATCAACTTTGTGCTTTGTGCACAACTGCCCCTGGCCGGACAATAGATCCGGCATCAGAAGTGACACAATTAACTGGACGATTTATTAAAAAGTAAGATCTTCTACTAATTACGCACAATGTTAAAGCGCTATGCTACAGTCAGTGGGTCCGATTCAATCTCCTGCGAAGATGGGGAGAAAAAAACTTGGCGTGCGCTTTTCCCTTATATTACAGTAGTTACAACTCGCAACTTCTTATACACTGCTCCATGAGCTGCGAGATAGACACCCATATTCCCCATTAAGAAAACACAGTAAGGAAGGTGGGTTGCAAAGAAGATTTAATCTGACCTGTAACTTAATTTTTATGTTTTTTTGTTTTAATAAGTCAGATGAACTACTGATTTGTGGTATTTCCAGTTTTGGTTTTCAACACGTCTCCAGGTTTATTAGTATCCCTGAGTCTCCCAACGTGTTGCGTACCGCTTGGTGCCATTAGCTCTTCTGATGATATGTGGACGCGTGCGGCTGTAGACAGTGCTAAGGACTTTCCCATTTGTTTTAGAAATGATAATTTCTCACAGTGGCGGTTCGAGTGACTTTGAACTTACCCAGTAATTAAGCTCAGCCCGGGGTGAAGTGTCAGACGTGTAGCCACATCGAATACTCTGGAGCATCAGACCACATGTAAAGGGTCTTCACATGGCTCTCAACCACCGCAAGCCATAATTATTGCCGGTTTCATCCTGAAACTTTCATCCAGATAGTTCAGTGGAGCGCGTTTAGGCTCTCTCCTCCCGCTAAGCATTGCCTCCAGTAATTTCATTTTAATTTGGGAATCAAATGGAATATTTTGAAATGTAATCTAATTGCTGTGTTTCATCTGCCATTGTTTGAGATTAGTCAGAATATTCATTATTTGTGGCGCCTTGCGGTAATTAAGGCTGCAATGCATGATGCCTTACTGAAAGCATATGCAAAACATACAAACACACATTACATAGAGATGATGGAAATAGTGGAAGGGGTTTAGTTACTAGCACCAGTGTTCATTACTGCTTAACCAGATACTGAACATGGAATCAAATATACCTCATTTATAATAGAAAATACGTAGTAAAGGATCTCTGGTTCTACTGGAAGTAGACCCCTAGAAGTGAATTTAGTTATGGTACCTTTAGACTAAATCTGCGGCTCTCCAGATGTTGACAAACTACACATCCCAGCATGTTTTACCAGTTGATCACCGACAAAGCATGCTGGGATGTGTAGTTTGACAACATCTGGAGAGCTGCAGGTTGCCTGCCTCTGGACTAAAGTACAGTGTTATCCAAAAACATGTCCACAAATAATGTAGGTGTGTGTACACTGTAATGTATGTTACAGTACCTGTGTTTGCCAGATGTTTTACCTTCCTTTGTGTTTGTTGCAGCTGTATAAGCTGGAGCAGTTACCACAAAAACCTCCTGGCCAGCAGCGATTACGAAGGGACTGTAATTCTGTGGGACGGCTTCACAGGGCAGAGATCCAAAGTGTACCAGGTAATCGTCAGAAGACCCGATAAGTCAATGTCTGTTTAGAGGGAGTCAGACGCTGCAGGACTCTGCTCACAATAATATTTTAATAATATTTTATGTATTTTATGCTATTACTTGAAACAAATGAAAAGTCCTATTTACAACAACATAGACCTCATACTGCCACAAATGGTCAGTGCCGCTCTGCAGCCATCTTCCCAGAATCCTCTGCTGGAGCTTTCTCCTAAAAGAGCACAGTCATACTAGACTGTCGCCTTATGTTTTGACTTTCCTCATAGTTTTTCCTTTCCACTGTGTACAACAGGAACATGAAAAAAGGTGTTGGAGTGTGGACTTTAACCTCATGGACCCCAAACTTCTAGCGTCGGGCTCAGATGACGCCAAAGGTTGGTAATCTCTTTAATGAGAACCTGTCATTTCTTTTATAGTGCGATGCACAGTATAGTCATGCAGGCCATTCTGATGGGTTTGATTTTAAGCTCTGGAATAGGAAACTATTAGCTGTCGTGCTGTGTCTGCAAACCCAAGATATCCAGCTATTTACTGTGGGAAAAACACACACACCACACACATGGCATTGAATCAAGGATTGATCATTCTGGTAAACACATCCATTGTAATTCATTGTGACGTGGAGTCTGATTGGTTCATCCAGGGCGGCCCCTTTATTTGCTGAGTATTGATAGAATGTCTGTTGCATTGTTATACAGATAGTATGGATGGTGGGTTCTGCTGTCTTGCAGGCCTACATTCAGTGGTGCTGTCTGATTCAGAGGTTTTGTACAGTGATAATGTGAATTTGCTAATGATTGTCTGCGGTTGTAACTCTTTAGAGGACGTGATGAAAATGAGCAATCGAACGTGTATAGACAGATCACCCGAGAGGTGTAATGCATTTGCCTGTCCGAATAGCTGAATGTCAACTCTGATATTGCTGATATATTAACCTCTGCTGGATCGGTGCTGAAATAGTAACAAATATTCTTATTGACCACGAGTACTGTAGCTGATGACCCTATTCTGACAAAGTACCTCTTCTAAATGGCATCATGCAATAGAGTTGTACTGATGAGGCTGCGAGGGCTAAGGTTAGGCTGATAGAACTGCTGCGGGTAATGGAGTGTTAAGGTTAGGCTCATAGAAGGGGGAGGGTGAGAGATAGGGAACATAGTCACCACTGGAGCAATCTATTCATGATTGCAGCTGTTAAAAAACCACGGTCGCCACTTCAATGCCAGGTGCATGCAGGACCTTGTATGCTGGTACAATACAGACATTCTCGAGTGTAGCCATACAACCGTTATTCCACTTGACTGTAGAATGTGGTGACTGTAAGTAAATATTGTGATTGTGAGCTCCTCTCTTGTGGTTATATGGAAAATACAGCATCCAGAAATATATTTATTTTAATCATGATCAATATAGTATGGAGGGGACATGGGTCTAAATAAACGTGCACATGACCTGTGGCTGTCTGTGTCCTGCTCTGAATCAGTGGCACTTGGGCAGGCCCCGCTTTACATTGGCCATGTCCCCCTGAACGCTAGCCTTGCTCGGATTTGAGTCGTCCTCGGTGCTGCTAACCTCCAAGTGTGTGCAGTAGAAAATCATGAAGAGTAACTGCATGTCATCTGGTGTCCTCTCACCCCCGGTCCAGCCCTTTTGTATTCTATGCATATTGGCTATAGAGTGTAATAATCTCTACTAGTGCTTTATCCAGTGGAATGTTTGTCCAGTGTCTGTCTGTCCTGGAAAGCTATGTGTTTTAATTGCCTCTGTCCCATCTTCCATGCAGCAGAAAGCCTTTCTCTGATGGATTGAATAATAAGCGGCTGCTTGCAGAGGAGGCTTCCTATGACCTGGTGTCTATCAGGCTTTGTTTGTTCTCACCACACTATATTTGTATGTGGAGAGAAAAGACAAAACAGCCAGTAGTCCATAGTACAGCTGTTGCAGTTCGGCTCGAGTCACCTCTCCCGCTAGGGCCAGACGTCTAGCTTTGTCTGCTTAATGGGTTTTGATTGGTGAGACACAACTGTATTGGTTGCAATTACATCTCCATGGCAGCCTTTCCTATTAGATCAACATCAGCTCTTTATGCCCTGACAGAACACTCCTGTGAGTGGGGTTGACATGCTTTGTGAAGTGTCTTTAAGACCTCACGCAGGCCACCGGCAGCTTGGCTAATACAATATCTATTTAAACAGTCTGTGTTGCGTCCTGTGGGTATACAATTCCTGTGGCAATACAAGTGCCAGCATGTTCTTGCTAGCATACCTTTTGTGTAACAGTCGGAGGAAGCCCGAGTCTTGCTTTCCTCTGGGAAATAACTTTTCCATCTAAATAAGAAGCAACTCTTTGCAATACTGTTCTCATAGATACAATAAAAGGATTTGTAAGTCGCGTATGCAGTGTGGAACAAGACCCAAAAGTATAAGCTGGCGATACTTTGAGATGATTTGATGTGCCCATCAGCATAGCAATGTATCTGTAAGCACTACATTCAATTTTCTTTCCCATAACTCCCTGCTCCCATAAAATCTTGAATATGCACGCCCACAATGGCGGCCCCAGAGCAGCCAAGGAAGACGACTTTGATTCGGGTGACCTTAAGGTGTGATCCTCATGCACATCGCTCATTGAAGCAATGATAAGACATAGTTTGAACAGGTAAATGAAGTTGTTTGTACCTGTTGCTCCCATTATCGGGTCACGTAATACTGACCAATCCCTTTCTGTCCTCATTTAGCTTCCCCTTAATTCTCACCTTTACCCACATCCCTCCCTGTACACTACTAGCAGATCATCATGTCAATACATACCTGCTATATTTTTTTTACTTTTTTTTTTTTTTTTTTTTTTTTTTTTTTTTTTTTTTTTTTTTTTCAGTCCTCAAAATATTTGATAACATTTATTCTCTGCCATCTGGTATTGCTCATGATTAAAATTAAATACAGCTGTACCCATCTGCTCTGTATACCGCTAGACATTGCATCACATACCATCCGTGGTGCACGTACTACGGGTTGAGATCCCCAGGTTTGAATGCCACTATGATTTACTTAATGCTGGGTACTCCTCTATCCCTGACCCTCCAACCTCAACCGTTCCACCACGTTAAAAAGTACTCTGTTCCTGAGCTTCCAGCAATCTGTTACTATGGCAACCACCTGTGTTATATCACTTATATCATTTAAACCATAAGCTCAGGAGTGGAGTGTTCTGTACCTGATGGAACGGGTCATGTTGCAGTGATCATCAAATTTCTAGCTGGGTACAGTCTATGCATTCAACCTTTAGTTTACCCCTAGCCACAACGGTTAGTAGTGTCCAAATACCATACCTGTCACAAATGGGCCTGACTAATTGTCAGTACACTTTACATTGGCCTAATATGCAGGGTGTTTTTCTTTCTCTTTATATGGAACCTTTGTATCTTCTATGGAAACAGGAATTCACATGGATGTGTAAATGATGCACAGTTTAGTGTGTGTGTGTGTGTATTATTCCTTTGTACATGATATTGTTTGTTCCATTATCTGGAGGCCGCTGTTCTCTTCTACAATATACGATAGCGCCGCTCTCCCCACCTTCTGCGTTTTTTTTGTGTACAGTGATTGTCTTCTGTACCCGATTTGTTTACTCCTATGAAACCATGCAGGGTTCTGCTGACGCGTGATTGTGCAGCGAGATATCTGTCCTCAATAAGCTTTGTCTGTGTTTTTGCTTATTTGTCTGCGTTTTCTCGCACAATATTTTCCTTTATAAAAAGGATTTCTAACGTGGGTGGGTGGACAGACCTGCGCTCGCTCACATTTACGCAGACGTATCGCTCGCTGGAACGGTCACACATCCTAAAGACGCGCCGTGCGCTCCTCACCTGC
Organism: Platyplectrum ornatum; assembly: GCA_016617825.1. Lineage (NCBI taxonomy): Eukaryota > Metazoa > Chordata > Amphibia > Anura > Limnodynastidae > Platyplectrum > Platyplectrum ornatum. The sequence goes on from JABWIB010004446.1 coordinate 31,455, forward strand.
ATGCCAAAGTTTTGGATTAGATTTTTACATGACTATAAAACATTAAGTACATAATGAGTTATTCATAGCGTTTGATCGGGAGAGTGTAAAAGTCCTCGTATAAATTTTTTACACTTGTTGCAATAAAAGTGCAGCCACCGCGACAAAATGTCAATGTCCACTGAGTTTCTGTGTGGCCAGGCAGCATTTGCTGTCATTCATCCACCCCATGTTTTTTGCATAGTCTACACTCTTACTATTATTATTACATTTACTACACTATAGTATACACAGCCTATTTTGTCCAGCCATTATTTTTGACCTGTGTGTTACATCTTGCTGACCTGACCAGTGTACAGTTTCCTATGTGCAGCGCACGCATTGAGTGAATCCCCACATTTCCTATGAACGGTCTACCCTGCAGCTGATTCGCTACGATATGCAGGGTTTTCTTTCATTATGAGACGATCTGTGTTTGCTGTCCATCAAACCTGTGTCTTATTGATGCTCCTTTTAAACTGTAATGCTGGCCATACCCTTGTCAGATACCGGATGCGACGCGCAAACCCGTGGTCGCACATCACAGAATCTTGTCGGCTGTAGATTCGGGTAAATCGCTGCTAATTTCATGTTCATCACATGTACATTTGATGTAACAGAGCGATGCATCTTACAGGTGTATGGCCCAATAAAGAATCAATCTACAATGGATTGAAGTCTTTTTCTACAAATGGTGAACAGATGCCACTTGTCCACATAGAATGTGTGTGACATTGTCGTGTTTATGGAAGAATTCAGTTACTTTTCAAGTGATTTAGAACTTCTTGTCACAATTACTCTTTATTTTTCTATTTTTTATTCTAATTGTAACTGTCTCCTGAGATCCATTCAGCATTGATTGACAGCAGCGGCTGTCTAGATGCTGCATATACCACTCGCCTGTGTGCCAATGGTTCTCCAGGGATTCTATTCTTTATATATTTTTATTAAACAAACATCACCGATCTACAGGAAATTGCAGTAAAGTATAAATACATAATGTACAATACAGTACAGTCAACTAAAATCTGAAGCTGGATACATCAGAATTATGAGATGTCCACAAAGCAAAAATAGAGTCCTAAGTCCACGATTACATCAAATGGTACATTGAGACTTCTTATCATAAGTCAAGACTATAAGTACTATACACAGTATAAACAACACAGTGAAGGATTTTATTCTGAATGGCAGTGCATCTGTCTTTACAATCTGTCTGGTTTTGTGACACTTGGGCTCTTGGGTCTACCTCTGAGTAGACCTCACTCACGCTTCCAGGACTTCTCCCAAGCTGCCCAAGTATAATGGAAACCTATTTGTTTCAGCCTCCTACACTGCAACGACCTACCTCAACCAATTGGGTTATCTGACACCCGCCAAGCCTTCAAACATTCCCTCAAAACCCTCTTCTTCAGATTGCCCTACTCCTTCTCCACCTAATTTTTTTTTTTACCCCCCTCATCCCAATGTCTTTTGTACTGTCCACCCCTCCAGCTTAGCATGTTAACTCTCTGGAGTAGGGCCCTCCATCCTCCTGCCATCTCCTACCTTCTCCCCCCTTTTATTTCTTCTGAGACTATCTCTGCCTTTCTCCATCAACTTCTTTACTTCCTTGGCTTTTGTTGCTTTCTACTGCATCCTTACCTGTACTTATCATTACACTGTTCTTGTACTGCATTTCGCCCTGTACTATTACTATTTTCTGAATTTGTACCCCAATCTTCTGTCCTGTACTGTATTCCCTATTGTATGGTGTTGCAGATACTATATGGTGCCTTATAATTGGGGGGCTAATCCAGAAATCTTTCAATAACATTCTAATAGAGCTAAATCCAAATACTTAAATGTCCGATCGGTGCCTACAGCAGAATGTATTCTATAGTATAACTAGCATTGCTGAAAAGATGTCATTCTGTACGTTCCCACTCGTAGAAGTACATTCTCACCACATAATAGGATTGAGCCTGAATGTAGATTGCTAATGAATGAACATCCATGAATAGAGTGTGAAAGTCTCTATACGATGGTAACCACACTTATTCTTTGTCACACACCATGATCCTCGTGCGCTATTGATTAATTAACGCTGCATTGCAGATCTGTGACCGGCTTCCGGAGGCTTCAGCCGTGGATTACAGTTATTTCTGTGAGCTTTGCCATGACATCTAGGTGGGGAAAGGCAAATTAATGCCATCTCCTGAATCACATTTACAAGCGGCAATGAAATGGGATGCCCAGCTATTCAGGCTAATTTAGGTCCTAAAGTTGTGGCTGTAAGCCTGCGGAGATTAATTTGCTGATTAATTATCAGCCTCTCGCTGGCGTGTTTTATTACTGTTATTTTTCCATCGTAAGGATAAATGCGTGAATGTAAACCGGCAATCTCCTCCTAAATAATGGAAACCGATTTGTTTCAGCCTCCTCTTTAATGTATCGCCAATAGCGCGGAGAATGGATGCGAAAGTCCCTGGATGTATATGGAAAGCTCGCATTATATTAGTGATGTATACTTCAGTAGATTTTAGATCACAAGCAGAACTTGGAGTCCGCTTTCTCAGCGGTTTAATTATACATTCTTCATAATCACAATGCCTCCTACTCCCCACAGTGCATAAATATTACAAAACCAGGAGTCCATTTGATAGTGGGAGATTTAATCAAATGCAAAGCTCTATGTAGTCTTAGCCATGTTTTATTGCCTACCAGTAAGCACTAATGACTTGTTGTACTTGAAATATTAGTGCCAAGTTTAAGGAGTTATAAGAAAGTCTCTAAGACCCTTGATGTATATATTTTTTTTTATTAACCGTTGTTGCATGAAAACCCATTGCCCATTATTCACACGTATCGCTGTGTTGGCCAGGGAGGGTTTCTGCAGCCACCGTGTACAGGACACTGGAGGCGGCACAGGCCCTGAGATTGAGCTATGCCTGTATGGTTTGGGGCACTGTGCCGCATGCCGCTGTGCAGGGGGTTTAGAAGGTCTGAACCAAGCGGTATTTTGGGCGGTATTTATCGCCTGTGCTGTACGGAAACCATAGTAGATGTTGAATCTATTGCGCAGCGAAAAGTGGGACACCCCTGTTTTATTCTCTGCTATGGGTTTGGCTCGCCCATGACTTGTTGCGTTGTGTATATTTTGATCCGTAAGAACAGGTATAGTAAAGAGTCCACACTCACGGCATAGACGTAGCCGATAGCTGTCAAAGCTATCAATTTAGATCATAGGTTCCCATACTTTTTTGCCCCATAGACCCCTTGCCGAATTATTTGTGTTCCATAGACGCCCCTGCCTTCCTAATATTGCATTTTGCAAAACCTTTTAACAAGTGCACAAGTGTAG
>JABWIB010004447.1:16208-34282 GCA_016617825.1 Platyplectrum ornatum
AAGTCATTATGAACATTTCCTAAAACAGTGAAGCGATCAGCTGCACTGTATGATTTTATAATCAATGTTAATATCAATGTTGATTGCCATGGTTAATGTGTGGGTGTTAATAATTANATATGTGCACAGTGACTTTCCAAACNCCCTGTANTTGTGTTTGTCATAGTTTTGTAAATTGCTCTATTGTATTGTCCTCTACTACCTCTTTTGGGAGGCCACTTATCACTTATCTTTCAGTGAAGTCAGTATTTCCTTAGATCCTCCTACCCTCTGGTCTCTACTTATCTGCACCATTTAGTAGCACAATATATTTGCATGTGAAGTCATATTTATTTTAGCCATGGTTACAATTTCGTTTATTATNCAAGCACAGAGAAGAGTTTACATGACCCATCTCCTGGATGGTTGCTCTTTAAAGTAATCGTTTATAACTGTAATCTTGCACCAAATCAATTTTAAGAGGCATTTTGCATACCTCTTTTTCTAAGAACAATATATACAATTCGATTGCTGCAGTTATAGTGTTTATATTATGCTATAGTTATAAAATTGGTTGCCACCATATATGTTGTTAAAGCTGGAAAGATTGTTCCAATTCTCCAATTATTGGAAATTGGATGAATTATCATTCTAGTGTGTGTGTTGCTGATTTTTTATTTTTTCTGAAAGCTAAAATAATCGTCTAGGAGAGGCCCAAAATAATAATAGTCTGTGGGTAGTGTGTGGGCATTTCAGATAATTGTGGACAATTTTACAGTTTTTTTTTATTATTATTTTAAGTTCCAATGATTTTTCAGCTAGCTAGCAGAAAAATANTTATGGTTTTCTAGCAATTTTTTTATTTAAACAATAATTACTTAAGCTGGCCATCCACTACAACTATTCAGATACTGCAATTATCGTTCCTTGTTTTAAAGATAATTGCTTTAGTGTATGGTCCAGATGCTGACACGTTGGTCAAGGGAAAAATCTGTCACGATATTGTTCAAAAATCATGCTGAAACGAGAATCTCAGTAGATGCCCAGCTTAAGTGTGTGGGGAAGGCCGGTTCAACAAGGAAAAAAATCATTCCAATTATTGTAAAAATCAGGCTGTGACGATCGTTCTAGTGAGTGGCCCGCTTTATAGCCTCAATCCAGTTCTGTTCTAGAGCAGTTGCTGGGAAGGATATATATGTAAAATGACATTTCCTTTTATGAGAGCCTGTTCATTCGATTGTCAATGTAGGGTTGTTTTTGGCCTTCAAGCGTCTGAATGTTTCTAATATGCTTAAATATGTCTGGACTTTGTGACGGGTAAACTACTTCTTGGATTGCTGTGCGAAATCACTGCTGCAGGTCCACATCTCTACAGGTGTCTCTTTACAGCCTCTAACAGGGTGGTGTTAATTCTAGAACTGTCCTGTGGTATTCTGTATATACAAGGAGACAGCCTTTGAGTTCGATCTTGCCTATAAAACTTCAGTACTTTTTACACAACCATTAGACATTCACTGGGCCTTGGACGCCTGCATATGTTTAAGTGTTCAGTGCTGTGAGGAGTGTACATAATAGGTCTTTGTTCAGCCAAGGTCAGAGGTTAATAGGTAGGTTCTTTGCCATTTCCCATTTACAGTATGTATCGTGTTCCAGTCAATAACGTGTAGAAATATAATACAGTAACATAAGAAAAATCATTGTTACTGCAGGCGTACAGCACATTTCGATTTAGCCCTTCCCTGACGAGTTTTACAACTCCTGGTTAATGTGCGCGGGCGGAGGAGTCTGTGGCATGCTGATAATGGCTGTGCCGATAACACATTTAAATGTGTAGACTGCTGAGGAAGATGGGGTTCTGTTAAGTGTTAGAGTGCTGTAGTACATAGAAATTTAATGCAATCGTATATTTCCTTTACTTCAGCCTAGAATATCGTCATCATGATTCCCGTGGCAGAGTTCAAACAGTTCACAGAGCAGCAGCCGGCCTTCAAAATACTCAAGCCCTGGTGGGATGTTCTGGCTGAGTATATCACCGTTGCCATGCTTATGATTGGGGTTTTTGGATGCACCTTGCAGGTAAGTGATCCGCAAAAGGGAAAATATTTATTCAGTTAAATATTAAACCTTTCCAGTAAATACTGCTCATCTAAGCAGCTTTCAGTAAGGACCAGGCCTCTCCCAACTCTGGTCAACAATCACTTGTTGTCTACAGAATTTCCATGACTTTCAAAAGCTATGTGGAAAACTATTGATGATGTCCGATGGAAAATGGCATTATGTTCCTCTTCATGTTGCAACCTATAAATAGGTCTATCATCTAAGTGAAAGGAGGGATACATAGGTATAACGATCAATTTTCTTATTCTTTTACTTTGCATGCATTAAGTTTGACCTTTTGCTTGTAACTTGCCCCATTCTCCATCCTCGTGTGGACCAGATCTCGAGTGAATGGAATCCACTTTATCCAGCTGTTAGAGCAGATTGTGTTTGCATTTGGTTCAGACTTGGTATTACAATCTATATTATAGATGTGCTACAAGACTGAGCACCAATCCAAACTTCAAAACCACTGTAAGGTAGGGTACCATAAGTCTGTGCAAGGGTAACTGTTAGTGGTGTGATTGCTCAGATGTGTGAATGCAGCAGATATCAGAATATCCCTATATATCCTACACTTAAATATAGCAATGCTGATAACCTATTAAAATTGCTTTTCATGTTTTTGTTTAATTATTGTAATCTGGGTTTTTGATGCTTAAATCTGTTTTTTTGTTCATTCACAGATAACACAGGACAAGATCATTTGTCTTCCTAATCATACGTCAGCTGATGTGGTTTCACAAATTTACTGCAAAGAATTCACCCAAAATACTCAATCCCCAAACGTTAGTGATGAAGACACTTCTAATTCCACTACCCCTCCACCTGTTACTCCGGTAGCCCCACGGGAGATGACAGGGCTGCGTAATAACTTGGACCTTCAGCAGTATAGCTTTATTAATCAAATGTGCTATGAGACTGCTTTACATTGGTATGCAAAGTATTTCCCATACCTTGTGGTCATTCATACTCTTATCTTCATTATATGTGGCAACTTCTGGTTTAAATTTCCTGGAACAAGTTCCAAAATAGAACACTTCATCTCCATCCTTGGCAAATGTTTTGACTCCCCATGGACGACTCGGGCTCTCTCTGAGGTTTCGGGGGAGACCACACAAGAGAAGACTATAGACAGAGAACTTTCAAAGCCTAACTTTGAGGAGTCTAGCCCTGCAACCACCGAGCTACCAGTTCCAGAAAAGATTGTGGCTGAGGCTCCTACAGCTAGTGTTCTGGACAAGAAGGAAGGAGAGCAGGCCAAAGCCTTATTTGAGAAAGTCAAGAAGTTCCGGCATCATGTGGAAGAAGGTGATCTTCTCTATTCCATGTATATGCGTCAAACAGTACTGAAAGTCTGCAAATTTGCTCTAATTACAGTGTACAATGCTGCATTTGTAGGACAAATACACTTCATTGTCCCTTGTAGCGTCCATACAGAAGATATGACTGGTTACAACAGTTTCTGCTGCAACCACACAAAGGCACATCTGTTCTCCAAGTTGGCTATTAGCTACTTGTGCTTTTTGGGAGTCTATGGCTTGACCTGCCTTTATACACTGTATTGGCTCTTTCGTCGCCCATTGAAAGAGTACTCGTTCCGGTCTGTACGGGAAGAAACTGGCATTAGTGATATTCCTGATGTCAAGAACGATTTTGCTTTTGTGCTTCACCTAGTGGATCAATATGACTCTCTCTACTCAAAGCGGTTTGCTGTCTTTTTGTCTGAGGTTAGTGAAAGTAGACTGAGACAACTCAACCTTAACCATGAATGGCCAGCAGACAAACTAAGGCAGAAGCTTCAACATACGCCAGAAGGCCGTCTTGAGCTTCATCTTTTCAAACTCTCAGGATTGCCAGATACTGTGTTTGAAGTGACTGAGACAGAGTCTCTGAAACTGGAAATGCTTAGTGAGGCACTCATCCCTCCATTGGTGTCCAAATTAACACGGCTGGAAGAATTGTCGTTGTTCAACTGCTCGGCTAAAGTGCAACATGCCTCTTTGGTTTACCTACGGGACCACCTTCGAGTCCTTCAGATTAAATTTGATGACATTAAGGAAATTCCACTATGGGTTTTTAGCCTCCGAGCACTGGAGGAGCTTCACTTGATTGGCTGCTTATCCCAAGACCTTTCAAAAACAGCTACTTTGGAAAGTTTGCGTGAGTTAAAAAGTCTAAAGTTGCTGACCCTAAAGAGCAATCTTTCTAAAGTTCCTCACACTGTTACAGAGGTAGCTAGCCACCTGCAAAAACTTAGTATTCAAAATGATGGTACGAAGCTCCTCACAGTTAATGCCTTAAAAAGACTTTCTTTGTTGAAGGAGTTAGAACTGATTCGATGCGACCTAGAGCGAATTCCCCATGCAGTCTTCAGCCTTAACAATCTGCAAATGCTGGACTTAAAGGACAACAGCCTACATACAATTGAGGAGATTATAAGCTTACAGCACTGCCGGAAACTAAATGTTCTTCGACTATGGCACAATCAGATTGCATATGTTCCTGATCACATACGTAAACTTAAGGGTCTGGAAGAGTTGTGCTTGAACCGCAACAAGATCCTCATACTGCCCCCTCAGCTCTTCCTCTGTACCAAGCTTCGGCACCTTGATTTATCTCACAACGAGATCCGTGAGCTGCCCCCAGAAGTTGGAGTGCTGCAGATGCTTCAGTTTTTGGGTTTAACTGGAAACTTTATAGAGGAACTTCCTAATGAGCTGTTCTTCTGTCAGAAGCTTAAGACTTTGAAGTTGGGGCAGAATAAGCTTACAAGTCTATCTCCTAAAATCGGGTCTCTCGTCTCCTTGGTTAGACTGGAAATAAAGGGCAACAAGTTAGATGTATTGCCTCCGGAGCTTGGAGGATGTATACATCTTAGAAAGACTGGCTTTGTTGTGGAGCATGCATTACTAGAAACACTGCCGCTTGATGTGAGGGAGAGGCTAAGTGACGAATGATGACCCTGACAATATTTGGGGATCATAAAGTAGTGAGATGAAGAAAGTTGAATAGAGGGAAAACAGTAGTTTAAGGGTCACATTCAATTGTGTGCTACCTAATGGCCCTAAGAATGATTGTTTTAATTTTTTGCGGCTCATTTATCTTACAGTAATGGAGAAAACGTTCGCTCTACACAGTTGAATGTGGCCCTTAATGTTTAGGCATATCCAAGCAATTTGGCTCTCCAGGTTTTGTGAACATACAATCCCAGTATCACTAGTACCTGGCAAAGCATAATGGGATTTTCACAAGGCCTGGTGTGCGTGTTACAAGTTACGCATTTCTGGTTTATGAAGAAGGATTTACCTCGCAAACTCCCTATTTTTCCCTTAGCTTTCAATTGGCTTGCATTGTGTGTCCTTACCTCCGATAATGGTCTTCTTAAAATTCCACAATGATATATTGGCATTTTTATTTTTTTAATTGAATATGTCCCATGAGACCAGTATGTAATTGTCATAGCTAGTTCCCTTATATATTATATGTTTTACTAGGAAGATCAGTATATCAAAGGACTTTGGTTTTTATGGACCCTCTTTTGACCTACCTGTATAATTTTGGATGTACATTTTATTATTTTTTTTAATTATTATTTAACGAGACAAATAAACATTTCAATAAAAACATTGCGTCTTTTCTTGCAGAACCAAGTTCTATAAATACAAGGTAGGTTTCTACTAGTCAGGTGACCCAATTCACCTTATTTCCATTTGAAGTAAATTTGATTAACTCTTTGGTACCAGGCAGTCTGTGATTAATGCAAATCTATAAGTTCTGAGAACCAAAGAGCTGCCCCAAGACCTCCAAATGCCAGATACTGGTCTCGGACAATCCGGACCATGCAAGTCTTTTCTACCTAAACCAGTGACCTCCCTCCATCACTGCTCTCCATTCACTTGTACCAATATTCCATCCCTTAATAATCCAAGTCTACTTTCATGTTGTAATCTACATTAGATGCAGGTTGAACCTCAGCCAAAAATTGCCATTTCCAATAAATAATTTTACCAATATCTAAATCAGTGGTCGAAGTGGACATTTAGAAGTGACGTTATGAAAACATAGACAATAATGGAATTTAATGGAGATATAATTGAAATTCTATATATCAGTGGGAGAAGTTACTGTATGACATATCCCTGTATACACCTCCACTTCACGTCCTGATCTAAATGAGAAATTGTGATATATGTCTGTCGTTTCTCCCCATTTAATGCTAGCCCCATCCTCCTCCAGACGCATGCGACAGCTCCTTGGATATGGTAGAGTAAGAGGAGACTGAGTTTATCACCTCCACCAAATACAGGCTCAACCTATTATTACTTTGGTGGTATCTGGTTCCTCCCAGACTAGCTAAATTCTCTCTGAACCTGCCCCAGCCTTGCTGAAGATGCTCTGCCCCAGGTACATGCAAATACATAGTCAAGTACATTTGGCCACAGCCAGGGCCAACTACAAAGTATACATTTTATTGTTGTAGAAAAACTCTTCCTTTAACGTCTCATATGGTTTCTTTTAGAGACCTTTTTAGCAGAGTGAATTCTGTGAACATGGAGCAACAACTAAGTCAATGCGTTAAATTCATGTTCTATCAGTCACAAACATTTGGAATTAGAAAAACTTTTTAGGTGATAGATTCCCTTTTTCCTTTGTATATAATGAGTTACAGATCATGAAAAACAATCAATATACACCAAGACTGGGTGGGTAAGTGGGCCCTGCCTGCAAGATTACACTTTATATATCTGTGCTTCCCAACTTTTTTTTTTTTTCAAGGTAGGAGAAGCAGGGGCGATGGATCCAGACAAGTAAACACGTAGATCTGGACCTGACATCGTATTGATGAATGCAGTATTCTGGATGAGGTTCAATATCTCCTGGACCTGATCCAGGTCATAGCAGATGTGTTTTGGAAAATGAGACCGGGCTGAGTGCGATTAACCAAAACACACAACGAGTGAGGAGTGAGACAAAGCGTATGGGCACTAGGTGCAAGTACAGACTCTAAGGGCCACATTTACTAAACTGTACTAAGGCATTACGGAAAGGATATACTATGGGGTATATTTACTAAGCAGGGAGATTGCAGTGAAATTCGAATTTGGGGAAGTTGCCCATGGCAACCAATCAGATTTGCGCTCTCAGTTTCATTTTACACTCTGGAGAATGTGAACTCAAATCTGATTGGTTGCCATGGGCAACTTCCCCAAATTCGAATTTCACTGCAATCTCCCTGNTTCACTGCAATCTCCCTGCTTAGTAAATATACCCCTATATGTATATATGAAACAAGTATTGCAGTCACTACCTATTCTACACTACCTGTGCTCATACTGAAGCGATGACAAATGCAAACAAGGTACACACACACACACACACATATATATTTTTTTTAAGGTTTAATATGCCTAATAAATCCTATTTATAAAACAATGGCCAAGCAGCCAGGATTTAAAAAAATAAAGATATATATACGTTGCTGTGTACACAGGTGACAGGTACAGCGCAAAATATATATAATATAATACAGGGCTGGAAGTGGGGGGTATATGGGGGTATGCCATACCAGCACTTCTTCCAAAGCTGTAGTTGAAAAACTACAAATCTCCATTGACTTCTATTATATTCTATGTTTCCATACCCCCACTTCTAAATTTCGACTTCGACCACTGATATAATACAATGTTAAATTTAATGTGACTCTGGCACTGTGTATTCACCAAGGGCAGCTGTAGCTGCATTAATAGTGGGGATGTTGCCCATAGCAACCAATCAGCTTTGAATTCACATTCTCCAGTGTGTAAAATGAAACTGAGAGCTTGAATCTGATTGGTTGCTATGGGCAACTTCCCCACTTTCCAATCTCACTGCTTAGTAAATAACAGATTTTATTTGCGTCTGTGTTCAGATCTGGAGCCCTTGCCTTGGCATGACTGTGTATTTTCTATGTCCCTCTGTCCCTTTCCTCCCTCTACACACCCATCAGAACGCAAACCCCAGACACCAGCGATGTGAATCATAAGTCCAGTTCCGAACAGACACAGTACAAATGCACTCCAATATAAATGTCATTCCACATGGCGTATGCTCTCCTCTGGATCGGCCTAATTATTATTATTATAATTATTATTAATAATAATAATTATTATTATATGTTTAATTACGTTTAATAATGAAACATGTATAATTATTTATATGAAAGATGTGTATGTTTTGAGCGCTGTGGAATGTTTGCTGTTTGAGCTATATGTGCTTGGAGAGGTTAGGAAAGGCGCAGGAACACCTATATAATTGGGAAGACTGGCGTCTGTAATTAGGGTCTGGACTAAATGAGTCATAAATCTGTCATAGCAGCTCACAGGGAGAGGCTGCTCTGGACGGATGACCAGCTAGCACACGCTCACACATAATACAGCAGCACAGCGCCACCTTGTGGTGACTAAACTAATAAACCTGCCAAACAGCACTACTGTAGGCTTATTAATTAAAACTCCAGAATCATATAGAGTGTAAATATAAGCACTGGGCCTGGGGATTACATCTATTTTACATAGGAACGTAGAAAGTGGCTGCAGATAAGACTAGTCTGCCCAGTGCGTATTTAATAATACTATACAGACATTATTTTGATCTCCGTTTTGTTTGAGATTTACCCTTATATTTATCCCATGCATGCCTACACTGTTCTGTTTTATTAGCCTCTACCACTTTTGAAGGGAGGCTGTTCCACTTATCAACTACCCTTTCAGTAAAGTAGTTCTTCAGCACATTTCCTCCAAACCTGCCACCCTCCAGTTTATACGCATGCCCACGTGTTCTACCATGCCCATGCCCAATCCTTACCAGACCAGACTGCCTGTCACTGACACATAAAGACGTCACTATTTGATGTCAGAAGCAGGAGAATTGTATAAAGCAATCGCAGGTGCGTACACACATTGGTCGGGTGACTAGTGGTGAGACCGTCTGGTCTGATTGGATGTGAACATAAACGCAATGGACCAGATTCAGACTTTAGGAAATATTGACTTACAACTTAAGAATAAGCAAAACCTTCTCCCTCCTCATCATGGATTATCGCTTCCAACAAGAGCAGTGTATGGAGCTGATACCGGGATCTTTTCACAGGATAATGTCTTTATTATCAGCCATCTCCTGCTGGCAGCAATAATCTTTCTAGTATATGGCCGCTTTAGTGGTCTTCCATGTCGAAGAGCTTGACTTGAAAAAGATCCAGCGCATCTAGTGACTGCTGGTGTCTATTGGTGAGTATGTGCGTGGCTACAATGTGAATGTGTGATGTCTGGCTGTGCAGAACAGAACTAGCCAACCGATCTGAATTATACGCTTGGGGATCCAATCGCCTCAAATCACGAAGTCTTGATCTGTTCTTTGGTGGACTTTACACGTGAAAGTTTTTATAAAACATAAAAACTATATATAAATGACAGCGGTCTTGTTGCTATAGTATACTTCTCTTAGGGCGCTCAAATACTGGAAGAAAAATGGATGAGGACTGTGGACCCGACCTTGCTTGCCTCACACTTGGCAGTGCGGGGTAGCGAAACCACATGTCGCCCTCTGCCAGAAAAAGGCAGACCATGCAACCACTGACCACATGATTTCCCCTTCCCAGTTCTATAATTAAAACTAGTGTAATGTAGGTGGGAAGGGATGGGGGGGTCTTAACCCTTACTATAATATTTAAATACTTCCCCCTCAAATCGTGCATACCATTATATCAGCCCGCCCCTTTGTGCCTTGCCCACAGAATGGAGGCTGGCTCCTGGGGATGTAGATACATAATGAAGGGTGTTGCAGCACACTACAGCTGGGCACCTCTCCGGTGCCAAGTCACGGCTGCTGAAATGTAAGTATGGCTTAATTTTATTATTTTTTTTTTTTTACAGGTAATATTTTATTTTTTAATGAGCACCACTGAAACAATATCGTTCTAGTGGAAATTGGAACTGATAAATAAAGAAAAAAATTGACATACAGACATATTTACCTTTACTTACCTTACCGGAGAGGTGCCCAGCTGCTCCCCCGGTGCTCCCTGTTCTGTATGTGTACGCCTTTGTATATTTTTACAGGTATTTATTCATTTGTTTTTTTTTTTTTTTTAAACAAACAAGTGATATCGTTGATCAATCATGGATTTTGTCCAAAATCATTCTAGTGGATAAACTGTTTTACATGTTGCAGACGAGCAGCTGCTTTGAAAGCTTTTTGTAACAATCTTCAGCTGCACATTGTCCCTGTACACACGATTCGTTCGTTTCTTGTTGATCGTCTACAAGCTATCCCAGAAACCTTTGCTGCAGTAATATGATGCAATTACATACTTGTCCACAAGGTGGCCGGGTATAGAATTATGAATGGGAGTCGGTGCTCTGAGGATTGTGTCCGTACACAGTGATGTTTTCTGCAGACACTTGGACATTGTTGATCAGAAATATCAAGAGCTCCTAAAATCAAATGAAACGACCACAGACTTTGTGACACCATCTCTGGAGAGTACACACTGGACGCACATCAGCTGAAACGGTCTGGTGTACTGGTCTGGTACTTAAGACATTTCTTTCATTTTAATTTACACCACTCACTCTCATCATATATTTTTAGTTAACAGCATGTGCAAATGATGCAAAAGATAAGACTTAAGGTGACTATTCACGGGCCGATTTTTACCCAAAACTCACGGCAAAATGCCGAAAAACATAACTAAGCGACATCGGTGATCAAACGGATTTTGAAAAAAAAAAATGAAAGAAAAAAAAAATTAATATAAATGTCCTTAATGTACAGAAGTGTTCGCTGGGCACCGGAGTGGTGTGTCCAGTGCAGCCGTAGAAGACGCTGTATATGCGTGACGCCGTCGCGCATATACAGTGTCCTCTCCATGCAAGACGTAGACGCTGGAGCACAGGGAGGTATTTCTTTATTCCCCTATGGACACCATGAGAACGACATCACAACAAGACAGGGTGATTTTCAATAGGGAATGAGCAGGGACCACCACCCTCTTGTTATCTACCTCAACCTGCCCCCACTCCCACCCTTCTGTCTTTCTCCATTATTAATATATTATACAGCTCTCTGTTATTACTCTGTACCCCCATGCTATGTATGTATTCCATGTTTTTTTTTACTCTATGCTATGGCATTGTAACCTATGCTATATATGTATTGCATGTCTGTTATTATACACCATTACTCTGTACCCTGTGCTATGTGTATACTATTCACTATGTACAACACTGAAGAAACTATGTAACGCCTTATAAATAAACTTTATTAATAATATTAAAAATAATTAGAATAATAATATAATATTATTCAGCAAGGTTGCACCTTACACCCTTCAAAATATGTTATATTTCCCTACCGATATCCCATTCTAACCAGTGTACATCTGTGTGTAACCAGTCAGACCCCACTCATATTCCACATTCTTCACACATAAGCACAGGTATATACATAAGTAAATTATAATCAATCCATATGCATGAGCCTAAGGCTTATTATATGGAAGTGTCCAGTGATTCTAGGCAACATTACCTATACAAGAGTTTGATTATGTTTCCACTGTTTGGGTTGTCCCATCCCCATTCCATCTGCAGGCTACAGCTACAAAGTAAAGCCAATAAAAGATAATCCTTTAATAGCATGAAACGATACGTACAAACATTTGAAAGACGGGCCACGTATGATTGACACAGGTTTAGGCCAACCAAAAGTTTGCGTGGGTGAGATCACGGACCAAGTTACAGCGGGGAACACGCGTGAAGGGGCCAGGGTGAACACATCTGACACAGAGCTATTTGCCTGTGGGGAAGAAGAAGAAGAAGTTGGGGGAATGTGCTTTTGACTGTTCTGGAGGAAGGGGGACGGCTGTAAAAGGCTCGCGTTGAGGCTTGTCCTGGATTGAGAAAGACCGGCGGCTGCTTCCTGGTATAAAAATGCTCCCCCGTAGAGGTAAGGACAGTGAGAACAGCAAACCTTGCACAAGGTAAGGGAGCCGGCAGAGCTGTGAGGGAGAAGATATGATGGGATGTGTAGGTATCCGCTCCCAGGGGGTGAACCAGTGCAGGGAGGTAGGGGACAAAGTGACACTAAGCATCTAGTGACATCTCAGACACAGATCCTCCATGATAAGGCTCTACATATATGCAACTGAATGGCGTGGCCAGATGTTTTTCCATACCACGTTAAAATGGGCATTCATGTGTTCTGAACCCTACCTATATTGCTATGCATACATGGCTGTGAGAGACGGTGTTATATGTAGAAGATCCCTACAGAACCACAACCCGACCCATACAGTACACTTAAAAAGCTTTCCCCAACAAAATCTAACCCAACCCAAGTCCAGCTTCATACACACGGGCCTAGATTTACTACCGTAAGCAGGGAGATTGAAATGTGGGGATGTTGCCCATAGCAACCAATCATATTCACACTCTCAGTTTAATTTTACATATTGGAGAAATTTTCAACCCCCCTGCTCGGATGATTTTCGTAGCCCACGCGCAGAAATCATCTGGGTTTATAAGATTGGAATTCATTTAATAACACTGGATCGGATAGGGTGAAAAATGGACGCAAGCAAGATAATGTGAAATACGTACTTTAACTAGGATCTTTACAAATCTGGATCCGTATGATCCAGACCTCCGTAAGAGCTAGAAGGTGCATACGTTTGTGTGTACGGAGGTGGGAAAGGTATAAAAACAGTACAGTACACGCAGGGCCACCCTCGGGGGGGACAGCGGGGACTACTGTCCTGGGCAGGGGTCCAGTGCCGGCGGCATGACTCACTACTGTCAGTGGTGTGTTGCGCCCACAGTGTGAAAGCTTTCTGTTTGTATCCCCTCTGGTTCCGCTGCACGTCAATACTTATAGACATCAGTACTGCTGTGCATCTAAGTGACCTCCTCCCGGGCCCAGCCGGACATCATAACATCACAACGTCATATGGTGGGGCGCCCATTTCACATGGCGGCCCTGAGTATACGTACTACCCAGGTTTCCGCACTGCCCTGCGTTTGAGTAACCTAGAACCTGATTGGTTGCTATGGAAAAAAAAATTCCACCACAAACAGCATATGCACCTTAGGGTGTCCTAGCTAAAAATCCCAAGCAACTCAAGTCTTTCTCTGTTATTAGTCATAGGTCATGTTAGTCACAACATGTGCCACCTATTGGCATCCGAACATAATTATACCCTACAAAACATAAAGTAAAGGTAGAACTGGAGGGGTGGTGTATAAAGGAACAATGAATTATCTGCAGACAGACTGTGACCCGGGTTGCATGCTCTACCGCAGAAATAAGGTACAGTGTGGGTGACAGAGAGCTGGCTGTGGGTATGATGGGAAAAACGAAATTATAACAGTGGGGACACGTCTGCCAGGGTTTAGCATTATATTTCTCAGCCTCAGTCATTGAAGAGGATTATTAGCATTCAATTTCTGCTATGTCTTCTTGCAGAGGCTGCACACAGCTAGCAGATATTATACGAGTATCTGTATAGAGAACCCCAAATAATGCGCACTCAGACATCTTGTATGAAGGTACATTGAGACCTGTTCGGTGTGCTTTATGTCATCCTTTTATTTGGTGTTATAAGCAGCAATAGGATTTCAGCCTGTTGGGGAGTCTCAGGGTAAGGACAAAACAGGTACAAGTGTGGACCTGTGTAAACCATGCATAGTGAGAGTATTCAGGAAAATATTTTGCACACAGAACATAAATACTGCATAGATTTTTCTTTCATCATAAAATAGTTGAGCTAAGAAACTTCACCCCTGAACAGAAAATTTAGTTTGTTCATAATAAATGTGTCTCCCACTGCAAAATGTTTGTACTTAAAAAAAAAANGGGGGGTAAACTTGCAGCAACAGTACGCTGTGGAGAACTTTCACTCGCTGAATGTACTTAATTCTGGATTGGTGTGTAGACACCAATAAAGATCATAGGTTACAATTTAGGTGAACGTTTCACTGTTGCAATATAGGTCAGTAGCATATCAGACCTACATGTATATTAGGACACCCCTGCTTATAATAACAAGGTCAACAATACAGGCTCAGACTTAACAGGGCTTTATGACCACCAGTCCCCAGTCCATATGACAGGGCATTCTTGATTCTGCATCCAGAAAGACAGAACGGCACTTCCCTTGAATGCACAGAAGGTGACTAACCTTATTCAAACCCTACCTTAAGTGTTCCGCGTGCATACCTATGTATGGCTTTATATGGAAAGAGATAGGTACAATGAAGGCTAAGACCAACCCATACTGTAAAATTGAAATGGGATAGAGGTAAGTCATGTCCAAAGATGGAAAGCTGAGTATGAAAACCAGCTAAGTAGGACCAGTGTTCCAATAACTGCTTTGCACATGCTTAGTGTGAGATATACACATGCAGCGTGTGTATCAGCTGTCATCAATAAGTCAGTGTTCGGTCCAGAGACTTTCGCTTGATCAATTTAAGACTCGTTTCTATTTACTGTGATTAGTTAGCAATTTTTCTTGTAATATTCAAATAATACTAAGTCACACTGTCCAGTACATATCCTTAGGTGTCCTTCAGAGTAATCTTCATAAATCTCTGCTTTCTGTCTACAGGTATGATCACAGTCAGCGAGGCCACCTCATTGGCCGAATCACAGGCCAATTTCAAGGCTTTAAAACCATGGTGGGATGTACTTATGGATTACCTCCTTATAATTATGATCATGGTATCCTTCTTCTCCGCAACCCTCCTAATCACCATGGATAAAGTTGTCTGCATGCCACAGACTAAGAATAGTATTTCAAGTGTTGTAGATGAAATACCTGTTCCAAAGATATTTGGACATTCGACCAACTTGGACTTCCAGCAGTACAGATATGTAAGTGTCGTTTGTTACCATAAAGTGGTACCTTGGTATTCCAAATATTTTCCTTACATGGCGCTTATCATTACGTTGAGTCTACTGGTCAGCAGTAACTTCTGGTTTAAGTACCCCAAGACATCATCAAAGGTTGAGCTTTTTCTATCCATCTTGGCCAAATGCTTTGAATCCCAGTGGACTACCAAAGCCCTTGAGGAAACTAGCGATGAACCACCTCCGGAGCATAATCGTCAAAAGTCCAGCAGTTTTCGTTCCATAGACTACTCCCCCAGAACACCACTGCTAAACGAAATGCCATTTTCTTCTATGCAGCTCCATGTCCCTGCC
Organism: Platyplectrum ornatum; assembly: GCA_016617825.1. Classification (NCBI taxonomy): domain Eukaryota; kingdom Metazoa; phylum Chordata; class Amphibia; order Anura; family Limnodynastidae; genus Platyplectrum; species Platyplectrum ornatum. The sequence continues at coordinate 31,521 of JABWIB010004447.1, forward strand.
ATCTTGGATAAAAAGGAAGAAGAGCAGGCCAAGGCTTTGTTTGAGAAGATACGCCATTTCAGAGCCCATGCGGAAGACTCCGATGTTGTGTATAGAGTTTATGTTGGGCAAACCGTTTTTAAAGTGGTAATCATGGCCATAGTTCTTGGTTACACCTTCAGCTTGGTAGGATCATTCAGCTTCCAACATATTTGCAATCCTGGCATACAGAATTTCATGGGATATTCTGCGTTCACCTGCACGCACAGCTTGGCCTTCATACTGGAAAAGCTATTGCTGACTTACATTTTGCTTCTTTGTCTCTATGCCTTCCTTTCCATGTATGCCTTGTTTTGGCTATTGAGAAATACACTTAAAGTGTACTCCTTTGAACAGAACAGTGATGGAACTGGATTTGGAGACATCCCTGATATGAAGAACGATTTTGCATTCATGTTACACATGGTAGACTGCTATGACACATTGTACTCCAGAAGGTTTTCCGTGTTCCTCTCCGCTATAAGTGAAGGAAGGCTCAGAGAGCTAGTGCTCAATTCTGAGTGGCCTACAGAGAAGCTGAGAGATCTCGTCAGCAAGGACCCCCGGGGCCGCTATGAGCTGCAACTTTCAATGATCCCAGCAATACCGAAGGCTGTTTATGAACTGACTGAAGTTCAGGTTATCAAGCTGGAGTTAATCTCAGCTGCAAAATTTGTAGGGGCCTTGTGCCAATTTAAATCCCTTACTGAGCTCCATATCAGTCACTGCTCAGTTAAAATGGACCCAGACGCCTACCATTATTTTCAGGAGCGGCTAAAAGTGCTTCATATTAGATTCACAGACTTGGAGGAGCTTCCACCTTGGATGTACGGCCTGCAGAACCTAAGTGACCTGCATCTTTCTGGAAACCTGAACTGCACCAACAACAAGTCAATCCGTTTGCATTCCCTGCGAGGCCTAGTTAGTCTGAGGTCCCTTTCTCTAACGAGTAACTTGTCCCATTTGCCATCAGCTGTGCTTGATGTGGCCGGACAACTGACCACGCTCAACATACAGAATGGAGACACTGAGCTTGAGTCACTTGGCCACCTGAAGAAAATGAGCCGCGTACTCGCGCTTAAACTTAGTCACTGTAGGATTTCAAAGATTCCAAGTGTCTTAAATGCTTTAACAAATGTGCAGCGTATTGATTTGACATCGAACCTGATGAAGACTGTCGATGAACTGGGGACCCTTCAGCGCCTCAGGGGTCTAAGCAACTTAAGACTGTGCCACAATGCTATATGCCGCCTCCCACCATCTATCGAGCTCCTGCGTAATCTAGAAGAGCTGTCCATTTCCCACAATNCACTGGAGGCATTGCCAGTTTCTGTTTTCAACCTTGTTAAGCTAAGGCACTTAGACATTAGNTACAATCGCATTCGGGTCATCCCTCCACAAATTGGTCACCTAACNCGACTGGAGATGCTGGCAATTAACACCAACCAAATTAGTTTCCTGCCACAAGAGCTGTTTCGCTGCACTAGGCTCAAGAACCTTCATGCTAATTCCAACAAGCTATCCAGCCTACCACCGGAGGTTGGCCAGCTCCCTTTACTGGCCAGCTTGGAACTCATGGGCAACAATCTGACTACTTTGCCAGTGGAGATNGCAAACTGTTTACAGCTGAAGAAAGGGGGGCTTGATGTGGAGGAACATGTACTAGAGAACTCACCCCTGGAATTAAGGAAAAAATACTTGTGAAGGGTTTTTACAATATGAAAGCTTAACATATTTTCTTTTAGGGTCTGAGGACTGGATCCAGACTTATTGTTGAACTGGAGTGGGTAAAACCATGTTGAATTGCAGGGGAGGTAAATTTCATTAGTTGCAGGTGAGACATTATGTTTTCTAGTCAGTATCTGTGTGCAACATGCAACAATAAAGTATTCTCCCGGCATGCACACACTGACATTCATTTTACCCCCCCTGCAATTCATTGTGGTTTTACCCACTTATGCAAATAAGGTCAATAGTACGTAAAAATCTGAATTCAGTCCTGAGAGATATGTCAATGGGTAATAATATTGGGACATCGGCACAATTCTCATATTTTGGGCTCTATACACCACCACAATGGATACCTTCAGATTTAATTTGAGGGTGTTTAGACCCAAATCAGGTGAATTACAATGGTTTCTATATGTGCTTCTCACGTTTTAAGGGAACAAAAGTACTTGGGACAAACTAAACAATCCTAAATCTAACTTTAACTTTTTAGTACTTTGTTGCAAATCCTTGGCAATCAATTACAGCCTGAAATGTGGAACACATAGACATCACCAGATGCTGGGTCTCATCCCTGGTGATGCTGTGCTGGACTTCTACTGCACATGTCTTCAGCTCCTGCTTGTTATTGGGGCATTTTCTCTTCAGTTTTTTCTTCGTCAAGTGAAATGCTCAATCAGATTCAGGTAAGGGGATTGTTATGGCTTTTGTCGATGTTGTTTGGCGGTCATGTTTTGTTGCTCTCCCATGGTTTACATCTTGTGGTGAACCCTCTTGTGAAGTCTGACACATATACACCTACCTCCTGGAGAGTGCTCTTAATTTGGGTAACTGTTGTACTTTCTCTCTGGGTTTGTTTTGATTGTTCAGTCTAATGATGGCTTCTCTGATAGCGACAGCTCCTTGGATCTCATATTGAGAGTCGACAGCAACAGATTCCAAATGCAAATATCACACCTACAATCACCCCCAGACCTTTTACCTGCTTAATTGATGCTGAAATAACGAGGGAAGAG
>JABWIB010004448.1:12016-24815 GCA_016617825.1 Platyplectrum ornatum
ACATTCTCCAGAGTGTAAAATGAAACTGAGAGCTCAAATCTGATTGGTTGCCATGGGCAACTTCCCCAAATTCGAATTTCACTGCAATCTCCCTGCTTAGTAAATATACCCCAATATCTAAAGTTTGTCATCATAACTAAAGACCTCTTGAACTGAATCGGTATCAGGGAGATNGCCCAACACATCAGGGAGATCGCCCACTTTTCAGGAAGTCAGGGACATCACCCACTCCTTCAGGGAGTCTTCCTGATATGCAGGGAGAGTTTGTAACCATGCCATGAATAAACTAAGATAATTTGTGTATATACCGCTGAATTTGCAGCAATTAGGAAAGAGCACAAATTGTTCTTGTTGTTTATCAATCCACCCCTTGCTGAAACCAGCCCTTAACACGCTCCTTTAACTGTTGTCTTAAGTTTTGTTTTCATATTTGTGTTACCAAACTATTGTGAAAACAAAATCAGATGCTTTGTATAAGGAAAAGTTCTATGTCTTCCAGGCATGAACTAATCAGTAACATGATGCATATTCTTTATCCTGGACACCTTTTGGCTGCGGACTCTGATGGGAGAGAGCTGCAGGGTGTTTATTGACATGTATCATGTGTCGCATGACAGCAGGAAAAATCACATTGAACGTGAAACACAAAACCACACGGAGGAAGTTGCAGACACAGAACTACATGAGGACAGCATTAGGAATTAATGAGCTGTGGTCTCGGCAGTAACACTGAGGGCCTCCCAGGAGACATCCTAAGACTTCCACATCTGGTGCTGACAAACATGAGAGGGCTGGCCGGCTAAACACACACGACACGAGAGATAAGAGCAGATCTGCTCCATGCGGCTTCAGTTAGCGCAAGAGGGGGTTTATTTTTTTTCCCCTCTTGGAAGTTGAAATGTCAGCTAAAGTTTAACTAAAGACAAATCTCTCTGCTGAAGAAGAAAGAGGAGGAAACATACTAACCATCCCCTTTGACCTGCCTTTAGGAGAGCTCTGAGGACCAGGTCTCGAAAACTAGAAAACAGAACAAAACAAAAAAAAAGAAAAAAGAAAACAAAAGTTTTCTGCTCAAAAAAAATGTCCTTGTACTTGGGAAGCGAACTTCGAAAGCATGCAAACACTACCTGGCCAGAATATATTAGACACTACTGTCCAATGGGCATTGTATGCATGTGAAATTACATTAAAACTACATTTTAAATGAAAAAGGCGAGTGGGGATTGAGGGCCAAATTCAGGTCTTTAGGAACTTATGACTTAAGCTGGGCATACACTATAAGATAAATTATTCCAATCGAAAGATTTTTCAAGAGTGGGCAAAACCATGTTGAATTGCAGGGGAGGTAAATTTAATTATTTGTATCAGTATCAGTATTATCAGTATTACAGGTGAGAGATGATGTTTCCAGCACAAGTGTAATAACAGTGTAACAGTAACGCTGGTCAGTATCTGTGTGCAACATGCAACAATAAAGTATTCTCCCTGCATGCACACACTGACATTCATTTTACCTCCCCCCCTGCAATTCAACATGGTTTTACCCACTCGTGAGTAAGTTATGAGTGTTAGCGCTGCTTTCCTCTGCCTTTTACGAATGGGAAAGGGGAGTTCAGTCCCTTATACTGCATGCCAGAACAGACATTCACACGGAGCGCCCTATTCAGAACCATTTTAAATGTTGATGAACTGGAAATTTGAACGTAATAATATTATATGGAATTTTTTTCTGTATTCCCCTGTGNAAGAACTTCCAAATGCTGGAAAATTGTATCGTTGGATCAGGACCTAAGTGGCCTGAAGTCAGCAGCACCTGGCAATGCTGGGGTCAGTAGAAGTTTGGGATCCTTAAGTTTGCGACCTAAACATATTATCATTATAAGACTTATTTTTGACATATGCGGTTGTAGATCGAATATATTATTGGCCAGACCGTGCAGAGAAAGAGAGAAGAGAGGAGAGAGCATTTTGTAACATGGAACAGTAACATGGAACATAACACAAATACAATACAACACAGTTTCATTGACAAGCTACTTATTGTGGTCCTGGGATTCAGAGCCTAAGGACTGTAAAAGTTCATTTTGTATTTAAACATTAAAGTCAAATATAACCATTGGACCAGATTCATTCTTTAGGCACTAACTACTTTCTCAAGAGTGGGTAAAACCATGTTGAATTGCAGGGTAGGTAATTTAGTTAATTGCAATCAGTATTAGAGGCGAGAGATGATGTTTCCAGCCCAAGTGTAATAACAGTGTAACAGTAACGCTGATCAGTATCTTTGTGCAACATGCAACAATAAAGTATTCTCCCTGCATGCACACACTAACATTCATTTTACCCCCCCTGCAATTTTACATGGTTTTACCCACTCTCACCCACTCGTGAGTAAGTCAATAGTGCCTAAAGATCAGAATCTGGTTAATTGAGACTGATCTGTATAGGTTAAGAAGCATGAGCTTCAGTATCTCCTGACCGGCATTAAGGGGGGGGATGTCATATATCTGTATAAATTAAAAGGGGAAGTAGTTCCATAAAACCCATGAAAATAACCTCACTCATTTCACATTTATTATGAAGAGGTTTGACCTGAGCGTGACCATTAACTTTACAGACACTGGGCCTCGATTTACTACACTGCAATAAAATTTGTTGCCCATAACAACCAGATTATAGCTTTCACGTCCCCATTACATACTAGAGAATGTCAACGAGGAGCCNATTGGTTGCTATGGGTAACAGGCTTGTTTATAATTACTGCAGGTGTTGGGTGATGAAACATACATGTAAGACAGCACATACAACCGGACACGATGGTAATCAAAAAGGAACAGAAGAGAGACAGCATAGAACAGAGAAGCAGCACACAGAGAATGTGTTCAGGAAAAACGCAGACGCGGAAGCGCAGAAACTATTTAGAGGTCTGTCTTCTAACGCTATGCACTTAGTAAATTAATGTTTTAGGCACCAGCATGTGTATGGGCATATGTACCATTTACATTTCTCTTCCAACTGTGAGGACAATAGAAGAGATTTCTTAAAATAAGCACACTCACAAAAACACCTCAAATTTGCCTACAGGATTTGTGAACCAAGGTGGTGGTCCTAAAAATGTATCCTTCCCATACGAGAACCCAACTGGTTGGGCAGATCAGCTATACAATAGGCCGAGGACAATTTTAGCAACGTTACGCACATTGTTAACAATTATCTGAAATGGCCACACACATTGCAATATCACCAACAATTATTGCAAATCTTTTGTCGGGACAAAAGGTCAAATTATCTTTTGAAATCCCCCTTTAAGCAATTATTGGATGCTTTAGAAAAAAAAATTCAAATTATTGTAAAATTGGAACAATAATTGTTCTAGTGAATGTCCAGCTTAAGATAAAGAATGCAAAAGGCATGGATGGTAAGGTAGGAAGGAGTGGGCTTTGCATACACATTGAAAGGGGGGGGGATGGGAGATGTGTGTACATAGTTCGGTGAGGTTTGTGTTAAATGTCCTCCATACAATCCTGACTTCTGAACTATCCCAAATTATTTTCTTGAATGTCTGGAAGGCTTCCTAAATTCAGGCTTTATCCCAATCGCGGTTTTGTGGCGTCAAACCTTAAACTGGGCACGTGCTAAAGTGATTATTGATCCAGTGTGGTGGGATTCGATAAACAGGACGATTTTTTTTCCTGGGAAAGAGTCTCATTAACAGCCTCATACACTGGAGCAATAATAGTGAATGGGACAGGAAGTCCTGCTCTGATTGGCAGGCATCCAACCCATCTGATTGGTCAGAACGACTGTCAATCAGACCAGGACTACTACTTCCCCATTTAGCATGGCAGCAAACCGGATTAAAGGCAAATTCATAAAAAAAAAAAAAATTGGAGGCTAGGGCACAATTATCAATCGGATTTTCCATCAAATTTATCTGATGAATCTTGCCCTTGAGTTTATTGGTGTTTTATCTCTTTTTCTTAAACAAAAATATTCACCACACACTAGTACGATTTTTACCAAATCCACAATAACCGCGTGTGGCCATCTTTACTCTATTTTTAGTACCCAGAGGGGCAATTTCAATTATGCAGGGGAGGGGACTTTAGGGAGTCATTTGCATATGCCACACCCTCAAGATCCGCTGCTATCTTTATCAGTGACTCTCAGTGCCCACATGAATCCAGTGGGGGGGATCTGTTTTGATCCAGTCCACCAATCTTTCAGGCTTCATCCCAAGAACGCATAAAGAAAGACAGATCATGTTTTACAGTCTCTTTAAAATCTTACATACATGCGAGGACATGAAATATAGAAGAGGCGCTCGTATCCGCATCTGAAACTGATCATCCAAATGTCAAGAGTCTTCTTATCAGAGTTCTGCCATGACCTCATCTCAACATGAAAATAAATNCTGCATATACACACAACCAAATTTCCACGCAGATGCCAATAAAAAGCTCTATAGGCGATATTCCCGAACCATAAAAAAAATACAAAACAAAAAACCTCCACAGATTAAAACTTTTATATCATAAGCCTGGATAACAGCCTGGGTGGCCTCACAGCACCGCAGACAGCTATAAGCACGGTTCATGCACAGACATCAGCGACATATAGAAGAGATGGGCATTTCTGTTACCAGGAGAAGCTGCTTTTAGTAAATTGTTAACACAGCTTTCCGTGAAATCTCATTTATGGGTTTTATTGCCTGATAAACTCGGCTTCTACTAGAGTATATACAGGTTGTAAAATATAAAATCTTAATACAGTTTTTATATATAGTCTCTAAGGTAACTTTTGAGGACTTTGTCAAAGTTAGAGCGGTTGACAGAGCAGCTGAGAGAGCATTGACAGAGCGAATGAGCGTATGGGAGAAGGACAAGGTAAGGAAATTTTTTTTTCAAATAACTATTTTAACAATGACAGAGCCGGTATTGTGGTGTCTGTTGTATAATTGCTGAATTAGATGTTGTCGCTGCAGCTGATGGTGTATTGCAGGTAATTAAAGAATAAAATAAATCCAACGAAAAAAAAGATATGGAATGGAAACAAATCTTTACATAAAATATACAAGAATATAAGTTTTACCCAACACATGTTACCTGTGTGTATTTTTCAGTAAAGATTACAGACAATGACAGTGTATAAATCACATGTCAGTTTATACTGCGCTTGTCCATAACCCAGACTTCATAAAACTGGTAACTAGTTCTGTATGTGCGAGAGGACGGCACATACATTGTGATTGTACGGAGTCTCGGGTGTCTATTTTACCATCCGGCTTTATATCTTTATCTCGTTTTACTCCACCATGGAACGTGGATTATTATTATCTTACATTTTATGCTGTAATATATAGATACATCTATATTATTAATAATCAGAAATACACCATCAGGGTAACCTATCTCCTGTTATCTTTATACAATGTGATTTGGATGTTCTTAGATTTGAAAGTCTTTGGCAGGAGGTCCACTTGTTTTGCACATCACTATTGTGGTGATGTAGTGGAACCCCTCTAGGTAGAAGGCAGATGCAATGTTCTGCAGGTTCTTCTTTATCTGACTGACTGAGAACATGGACATAATCATAAGATAATATCATTTCCTCTTTAGAAGAGTTTGTAAACCTATTGTGACAATCTACTGGGACTGAAACATGTGAGCTTTGTATACGATAGACTGAGCTTTGGCCAGCGTAATGGATATTTAAAGAGACAGATCATAAATATTGTCTGAAACATCCCAACATGCTTTGTATAAAGAGTATAAAATAGCTATTTGCAGGTAAAGCATGCTGGGACAATACCTGGGAAGTTACAGGTTTCCCAAGCCCGGTTTAGGCCGTCACAGTGTTTGCAGAATAATGTATTGGGTTTTGTATCCAGTAAATCTGACGAAACACTAACTCAGTGCATTGTATTCCTTCATGCCTACTCTTTACCTGTACCAGTGGTCCCTTTCCAAGGCAAATGAACCAATATTTATAATGGTAATCATTTTGCTTTAACGTATTACATTAATATTACTATCCATTCAATCTACAAACCCTGTGCTACACTATTTGCAATATTCCATCAGTGATGGGTTCTTACGTTTCTACCAATGCTTCGTTATAGATTGGAGTACCAGCTGTCCCAAAGCTTTAAATATACTTTTTTCTCTATATGCCTCTACTGAATATAAATGACGACTTACATTACAGCTCTCATCGTTGTCCGGCCTGTGTGGAATGATGAAAGACATAACGGAGAGTCGTCCGTCACAGGCATCAGCTGCCTGGTTAAAATCCAGACAGCTGGTTATAATAAAGAAGTAATGCGTCGGGACCGGTATTGTTCCATCAACAAACCTAAAACAAAACATAATAGAATATATAGATATAATCATATTTTGCTGCATAGTCTTCATCTTGTTATTATGAAATGACAAGCAATCTTCATACCCCTTAGAGCAGGAAATATGTTTTATAGATATTTGCATAGTATAGTATGTAATATAGGTGTACAATATACTATATAATATAGGAGTGGCAACGCAAAACCAGAATTTCAAACCTCCCCTGTTTCATGCACACAGGAGTTGAAGAACTAGGAAGGGTATGACTACAAGAAGATTAGTGGTCAGTCATATGGACATATCGCAGCCATGCGGATCCCAGCACATCTGTTATTCACAAAATTGGCTGCATGAGTTAAAATACAGATAAAGACCATTAATGATCATTATTTACATATTCATTATGCCATATTATTATCTGGGGGTTACTCCATTGGTTTAGTTGATTTTCTGCAGAACCTGGGACATCTTAGATTACTTCAGTTCCATAACCCAGTAAGAAATTAATGTCCAGTTAGTTCATGTTTTGCTACCCTATGAGACGTTCCAGGTCATGGCTTGAATGCAAATTGCGCACTTATTACAAATGAGCACTTTGATTGGTCGCAACTTTGCTAAAGGGAAGATGGCCATGAATGTGTCTTCAAGTGAGCATCACAGTTACATCTAAAGGTGTAAATGAGCAAAGAATTAATAGACAAGCTCAGATAAACACACTGGATATTGGCTCCATAACAGTGACCAACATTATAGACAGATCAACAACACCCATTCCACCAGGTACAAAATAGTCTGTTCCAAAGCTTCCAGCAATAAGTTACTATGGTAACCACTTGTGATAACAATCGGTTACTATGGTAACCACTTGTGATAATCGGTTACTATGGTAACCACCTGTCTTGAAGAATCATTTTTCAAACATCAGTTATTTCATTAAATCCAGGTGAGGGACAGGTGGAAGCTCTGGAGCGGAGTATTATGTACCTGGTGGAATGGGTCATGTCGGATTGTCTGCATTTAATAAATGATTACAGGAAGAGGACAAGCTACACAGGGAGACCATATAGAATACACGCCATGCTCCTGACAGATCGATCGATTTTTCCATATTGTATAATAGATCTGGAAAGGAAAACCATTTACGTTTTGATTTTGTCTGGGGAGTCATTTAAACCGTCATAGTCGTAGTCAAAGACAGGACCAGAAAGTACGTTGACGCCATTCCTCTCAGAGGCGAATCGCTTTACCAGGACTCTCTGAACGTAGTTCCAGATCTCTAATAAAGAAAATAAACAACATTAGTCCATAACAAAAGAGCAACTTTATTTAGCATGTTATAAATATGCATGATCATGTGATCAAGGGGACATGACAGCGTGGCATGATCATGTGATCAAGGGGACATGACAGTGTGATCATACAGAACTGTTTTAACATAGAACCTGGCTGGTCCATTGTATAATAAATAACACTTACCCCTATGTATCACTCTCTTATAGGCCCTCTTCCCCAACCAGTCATCACCATAGTAATGATCGGGGCTGAGGCAGTGATTTACATGAAGTCACTGCCTCAGTCAGATGATTGGATGACGCTTCCGGGTTTACAGGAGAATTGCCCGAAATTCAGGAGACAGTCACCAACCCCGACATTCACTTGACTGTCCCTCTACTCTAATATATCTTACATGTTATGCACTTCACGTAAATGGCGTTATACTTAGACACGATCTGTGTCCAACAATTTAAATATAATATTTATTACCATAATTATGAACACAATAAAAACGTAATACTAAATTAATAAAATAATAACAAAAAATAAATAAAAATAATAAGAAGAACAACCTATAAAACAATACACGATCTGCGGACTTACTTTTGAATGCAGGATATATGGGGATGACATTTGTGATGAGAAATGCATCATATTTGGCATCTGCAGATGAACTTAATTCTGGAATAAAGAAATAAAGCATTTTATGAATATGAAGTAACTCTGCACAAAACAAACCAGAGAAAAAGGAGAATAAGAGATACAAAATACGCTGTGCAAATATTGACACCATTGCTACCACGTCAACCCTCCAATACCTCCCAACGATGTAAGCTCCTGGGCCTAGATTTACTAAGCAGGGAGATTGAAACGTGGGGATGTTGCCCATAGCAACCAATCAGACTCAAGCAAGGCAGAATGTATTTGTTCCTATGGCTCAATATTTGACAAGCAGATTAGTAATATTATTATAATAACACCTGACCAATGATTCTACTAAAAAGGGTCACCTTATGGGCTCACAACACCACTGTAGGCTCATATGAATGGGACACATTAAGGGGATGAAAGGCCATGCTTGCAAGGTTGGAGTTATCACATAAACTCCTATAGTTATATTTAATAGTGTATAATGTAAAGTTCTCATTCCATAACACTAGTTACAAGACATAATGAGTTACAAAACGCGTGACATGGATTAATCACTGCAGCCTTTTACACAGAACCACAGAAGAATGCCAAGGTCTCCTGCGCCCGCTGGATAAACCCGGCCCGGGGTAATGGATGTTTGTTATTGCCAATGCAATGTTGCAACTAATAAATGGACAGAGACACACAGACACAGATACGTGAAGGAGAGGAGATGAGACTCACGGGGTGGGAAGAGGAATCCATAGGACATCTGTTTATCGGTTTTGTAAGCCGCACAGCTCTGGCTGTTGCCAGGAGAAATGCGTGGGTCCAGTCTTACACAGTTTGATAAGTAATCAGGGATGCCAGAGATTTCAGCCTGTGTAGATAAGGGATGGTATTAGGTCAGGAGTAGATCATTATAAGGAGAGAGATCAGCATATATTTCATCAGTCTGCTTAGACTCACGCGAGCACACAGGTTTGAGGATTATTGCATGTACAATGTGTATTTTTGTGCATTAGGTTTACATGAGCCAGAGGTTGTAACACTACAACTCCCAGCATTCGCCAACAGCATAGACAGGCCCAGGGCTCCCATAAAGTGCCAGGAGCTGGGGGTGCACTGACCATGATTAAATGAACAGTGTCTGTAATAGGCAGTGGCTGCAGTTGTGGACGGTGCATGCAGGAGATGGGCGGCCGCTGGTTGCCCTGAAACGAGCTTCAGTTGCCCGTCACGACTCCTGGGCAGCCACCCACTATCAATGGGGTGTTGAAATAGGGCTCCCCCCCCCCCCAAAGCACTGCAGGAAGGGCTCATGTCAATAAAAAAAAAAAAGGCACCCTATCCATCCAATGAGAGTCAAGCACTCCAATTTTATTTGCAGGGCAGTAATATGTTCAGATGTGAAACGCGTTAGATCAGTTGAATGCACATAAAGAAGCCTAGCTGGTCTGCTATTTTTGTACTGTGTAAATGTAAACTCGCTGCTGTGATGATCTGAGCGCAGGGTTTATATTATTTGGAAAACAGCTTCCATATGTCACTTCTACATAAAAGGGAACACTCATAGAAACCTACTCACCTGCTTGGATATGGTATACGAGGTCCAGAGTGGCATCATCAAAGCTTCGCTGTAACCGCTTACAAAGTCGCTGTGATGCAGCACGGAGTACTTAGTCTTAAATAAGACTGCCGGCCGCCCATACAGGAGGTTCTTATCTGCAAGCACAGAGTATACAAACATTAGGTCATTCAAAAGTATTTAAATAATCAACAAAATAAAAATACTTGGAGTTAAAACCAAATTTAAAAAAAAATGTATGTTATTCATCTAATTGCAGCTTCATAATCTGACTCGCAGGACCATAAGTATAAATGGAAAAACTTCTGTATTACAGGCCAATGAGATTTCCCAAACTGCGTGCTGGTTATCCATCTGTGCCAACTTTGGTTGGCATAGGCTTCTTCCAAGCACTTCAACATCCAGCATGGCTCAAAAGAACAAGTAGGGATATGAAAAAGGGTTATTTTAAAACACTCCCATCACTCCCCCCTTTAACATATACCATGTGTGATAAGAATGCAGGTTACATGTAAACAGTCTATGCAAGATGTTATCATTGGGATGTGTCCGTTCCAATGTTAGTAGAGCTGCGCTTGCATCCAAGGTAAACCTTAAACCTCATGTATATTTATTATTACCATGGATAAATAGAAACGTTGCATGCATTAAGAGGAAAACAAGATACTGTACCATGAAAGTCACACACGCACTCATACACTACCATGTTACCTGGAATACCGCTAACAAAATCAAAGCGGGGTTATAGATATAATAATATATAGAATATAATTATGGTTTGCAGTCACAGACTAGTAATCATGATTGTAGTAATAGTAAATTATTTACAATGTTATTATAATATAGTACTTATACTAATGATATCTGCATTCTATGACCCCATCAATGTAACATGTGACTAATGATATCTGCATTCTATGACCCCATCAATGTAACATGTGACAATTATTTTTAATTGAAGTTATTCGATGGTCACTTATCAGTTATGGATTTCAGTCATTTGTTTTCATAAGAATGTATAAATAGTTTCAAGTAATTGTTATTGCAGGGGTATTGAACACATACAACCACCCGAGATGTTAGGAAAAGGGTTAATGATAAGTGAAGTTATTGCACAGAGATACAGATCCTTCCATCAAAGAAACTTATTTGCTGATGCAGCCACGTTAATTCCAAATCTATCACTGATGTAGGAACCAGTGTGTAAACAATGGCAGATGTGCATATCCAGATCCCAATCTTATTAATTCATTGGACAAGTTTCAGACTTTAGGCACTATTCACTCACAGCTTTCTCAAGAGTGGGTAAAACCATGATGATTTGCAGGGGGGGGGTGCTCAATATATAGGAGTTTTTGAGCGTACAACTTAAAGTATAATTAATAAACAAAACAGTATTAATAAAAAGGTAAAACACATGCTCTATACAATAATACGGTAAAATATATTCCATCATCACAGAACAAATAAAAAAAGAAATAAAACCACCACCACAAACATGAACTGAAGCAGCATGTTACTTAGCATTTCACCATACAGGTGCCTTCACTACTTTCTATTGGAATATAGACTAATGTTGTGTTGTTGCATTGATCTGCATGTCTGGAAAGCCATTACATGGCTGGACACAAGAGCTCACCAGCTCTGCCTGTGACTGGCAATCCCGAGGACTCCTCCCGCCGCTTTTCCCAAGAGGAACTTAAGGCTGCCTCTTCTGAGCTGCCACTTAACCTCTCTAAGAGTTCAGTCCCTGTGATCCCATCCGCAGGGAGCATGCCATGCGCTGCTGGGTCGCCCATTGGAGAGAGAAAGAGGCATTAATCCTTCATGTCCACCTTCCCCCGCGCTGGAGAACGGTCGGGAGCGTTATTTGTCGGATGACGTTACACAATGACACACAGCACCACGCGGCAACACTGAAAACTATGACCTGCGGGGACAATCATTCTGGTTATAATGCATAATGAATGGACAAACCTTTGGTCCTTGGTGGAACCTCCTTTATTTCATTGCTAAGTTCGTCTGCTGCTACATCTGCCAAAAACAAACAAATACAATTACTCCCATTGCTGGAGACCCGGGGTAACAGATGTGTGAAAAGAAGGATTCATTCGCTATAAGATCCATACTATGGACAACATATTATTCAGAGATCTCTAAACCATATAAACCAATCCCTGTGCCCAAAGGCCTGGGCTGGACTGGGAACTGAAAAGTAGGCCCTGAGAAGAGCTCTGCAGGGGGCCACATGCAGGGCCGCCACCAGGATCACCCGGGCCTGGGACTCAAAATCTCGGGTGGCCGGGCCCCCACATGACGGCCGGCACGCCAGTACAGGGTGCCATGCCACTGCCGTGGGTTGGGGGGACGGCCGGGCCCGGGACTGTAGGACCAGCTGTCCCCCCCCGATGCGGCCCTGGCCACATGTGGGCGGGATCAGCTATAGGGGTGGAGCTAAAGAAACAAGATTAATAAGATATATGCAAATATATAAAATGCAGGTGGGTTATGTATATCCCATTATACAAAATATAACATTACACAATGCAATAATTTATAGTTACCTGTATACAATGCAGATATCAACCCTAAAGGACCATCACCTAATACACAGAGCATTGTATCTAAACACAGTGAACATCCTAGTGACCTCTATTNTATACAGACATCTTAGTGACCGCCACTTATTACTGTCATAATCCTATAGAAGCTGCCGAGTGGCTAAAGACACCNGCCTACCGGGAAAATTCCCTGCAAGTCCTATGGCCAATCNGCCCCTGCCAATNGCGCGTGCATTCTCGCTCATACTAACATCAGCCGGTCTACATCAGTCTAGTGCTGTCCTCTGCCGGCGATGGGAGGGTTTGTGTTTAGAGGACAGCCTCGAGCACCTGATNGTAGGATGGATAGGCGACTGCCCCCTTCATCCGGGGTTCCTTTTCTATGGTGCTTGGCTATGTTTAAA